>JACXSL010001141.1:0-69562 GCA_019514585.1 Dendrobium officinale
CGACATTCCCAAAGCAGAAAGTGTTTTCAGTTTTTGAATTCTTCCGATCCTTATTTTCCCCGGCTGGTTTGAATGGTGGAGGGTCGCCGGTCATCGGCGCCTGATGATCGGAAAACCTCCATTCCAAACTCTTCGCAGAGTCCTAATGAAATTTATCATGGTGGATCAAAAGCATGAGTATCAAATCCGGGAAGGAATGTATAACCAGAGACATTTGATCATAACTTAAGGACGGTTTTATATGATGCACGAATCTGCTTCGGTGCTGGGAATAACCTGGGAAGTCAGGTAATTAATCCCTAGATAAAAGAGGACTTTCGCTCGTTCAATCCTTCAGATCAAAACAATCAACCTGACGATGGATGGCTAATGACTCGGAGGCGTCATCTTCTCATTGGCTTAGAAACTGAAGGTAAACAGATTGTACCTCTGTTGCTGAAAATGTAGCATGACAATTCAGGTAACATATTCAAATTTGAATTCTAATGGTGATGAAATAACCAGATAAAAAGTCTGTTTGCTGAAGAAAACTGCAAATGGAATCATGTGGATTTGCAAAAGGATCAGGAAAATAGTATAAGGCTGTTCCGAACGGTTGACAAACAACAAATTTTGGTTCTTGAAAATGATTGGTTTTAAGACCAATCATATTAAAGTGAATCATGTGGAAACAATTCCTGATGAGGAGGGTGATTGCAAAGGTGGTTAAGTTGAATATGGATAAGGTATGTGAGAATGTTAAACTTTTTTAAAAAAATCTCTTGTGTTTGAAAGTTTTATCGGAAAAGGTGTTCCATTTTCTATTTGTAGCATTGAATTGAGGGAGACAATAGAATAGATTTTGGAACTTTCCCATCTCACCTCATTGTGGCTTAGAGTTGGATTTTGTGTTCTTTCCAATCTTCTCAAATAATGGAAGAAGTTCTAAGTGGAGAGGTTCATGGTTTGCGGGTAGACCCACATAAATAGGGATGGATAAATGGACACCCTCAATTTTCACCAACATCACTAAAAGGATTATCATCACTCCAATTTGGATCCGGTGGCCTCATCTACCTCTACATTGTTGGGTATGAGGTGAATGTTATGAAGAATAGTTTCAAAGATAAGAGTTCCATTGTTCTCGGATGGCAAAATGTTTAAATGGGGCAGACCAGAATTCGCAAGAGCCTGTGTTCGTATGAACCTTGACTCTAAACTAGCTAATGGTGTTTGGATTGAGGGTTTTTATGAATTTTTTTTTCAAAAGTGGAGTATGAGAAAATTTCATCTTTGTGCTTCAAATGTGGTAAGATAGGCCATAAGATTGAAATGTGTCTGGATGCTATTAAAGAAGATCAAAATAAAATGCATAAGTATTGAATGATGGGAACAAAGATTTGGGTAAAGAAGAAACGGCGATTGATCATTCTGGAGAATATGGTCCTTGGATACACGTGAAGTTTAAGAATAAAAGGATGAACAAGTTTTAGAATCAGAATTCTATGGCTCATCCTTCAGCTGGAGACCTTGCTCATGGTCATATGGAAAATGCTAATAAATTTAAAGTGCTATCTCATGATTCTGAGGTTGGGGCTAGAATGGAAGTGGAAATTTCAGATAATCCTGTTTTGGGTGAGCATGTGTGTTATTACATTCTGTAGATGCAAACATTAAAGGGAGTGTAGAAAAAATGGCTCAGGTTTCAGAAGTTTTAATAGTTTGATCCAGCCGGAGTTCAGAATTCTGGGAAAAACAGTTGTAATGGCTGAACGAAGTGATGTGGAATTGTCTAGATTGGATTCTGAAGTTAAGCAATCCAATTTTTACAAAACAACTTCGAATTTAAAGCTTCTATTTTGGAAACAGGAATTTCTGAGTCAGGATTGTCCAAAGATGCAGTTGTTGCTGATAAAGTTCCTGTTCAACTAGAAGACGGTGAGATTGATCAAGATGCTGAATGTTGTGTTGTGGATAATGGTTTGGATACAAAGACAAATCATCAAGAGGAGCTCCATGAAGGCAAGGTTGTTGATTCATCAGTACCGGATGGAAGCAATGAAATAAATTCTAAATCTGAAACTGAATTCAGAGAAGATTTTATTGAGAAGGTGAGAGATATATAGAAGTTTGTTTGAAATTGAATCTGCTATGGTTGGTGAAGGAGGTACGGATAGCTCTCATGATTCTGAAAATCTGAAGCATGTGAGTACTCCTTTGTCCAAATTTAGTAAAGTAAATAATGGAGAAGCTTTGTTTGAAGATGGGAAATTCAAACTCCCTTCTAAGTCAGTTCATCTTAAGAAAAAATTTAATAAAGATTCAAAGTTGTTTGGCCCTATTAAAGGAAGCCTTAGAGGAAGGAAGATGGGCAATCTTGGTGGGAGCATTGGAGCCACTACAATATTTAACCCGTTGATATGAGTGGTGATCTTGAAAGTGAAGTTTCAAGAGTGATTGGTGGCTCTGATACAAATTTGATAGGAAACACTTGAGTTCCCAAGTGTTTCTCACCAAAACTGAAGTTGATCCGATGGAAACTGCTGTCCACAGCAGAAATACAGCAGAAATCTGCTGTTTACAGCAGAAAAAATAGCAAATTGACAAGGAAATCTGATAGAAAACGAAGAAAAACTCTTGTATTTCACTAGTAGATGAATAAAACAGCAAAGATACAATTGATCCTCAATTCGAGAGGAGGATCGATCTCTCCCAAATCTGTAGACGCCGCTGGAGCCCAAAGAAACCCTAAATCTACGAGATCTCAAATTTCAGCCAAATTCAAGATGCTCAAACCCTAGGAAAATCTACTATTTAATGCATACAAATCAAAAGGAAATCCCTAAACAGTCCCTACATTCAAATTTCCCTCTCAAAACGCTAAAAAACGCTTCCTAAAATGATCTCTTCGGCTGGTCGGGTCGGGGCCGCTCGATCTCCGCAGGAGGCGGAGATCGGTCGCTCTTTGCGACTTGCCGGTCCTGTGCGGACCGGCTGGACCGGTCCAGTGGGATCCGTCTAACAATACTCCCCTCCCCAAAATCCACCTTGTCCTCAAGGTGGAGATATGCTCGTGTTCCGGTGGAGGTGGCCATCCTTGAGCTGACTGAATAACCTTTTTGTACTGCTGAACCAAGGGCTGCATAGAAAGAGAAACATCCCCTCCCTCCTCCAATCTGATCGCATCCAACCTGTGTAGTCCCACCACATAATCTTCCCCCACCCTTGTATGTCCCTAACCATGGTCTTAAGTGATGTCATGGCTTTGGATAGCCCTGCATCTCCCCTTATAACCACCTTTCTCCCATCCACTATTAATTCCATCGTGAGTGCTCCCCAATTGTCCTTGGTTTCCCCCAAAGTTTGCAACCATTTCATTCCCAAGATGACATCAGTACTTCCTAACTCTAGTGGAAGAAAGTCCTCTCTTACTTGAATCCCTTGGATGGTCAACACCACTCCTTTACAGATTCCCTGGCCTTTCTCTCCACCTTCCCTGTACCCATCATCACTCCATAGCAACCAGTGTCCACCAACTTCATTCCCAATTGGTCAACGACCTGAGTGGAAATGAAATTGTGGGTAGCCCCACTATCAATTAGCACCACCACCTCACGGCCAGCTATCTCTCCTTTCACTTTCATAGTGTAACTCGGAGTGAATCCCACTACAGAGTTCAGAGAGACTTCTGCCACATCCAGGTGCAACTTCTCCTCCTCTCCAGATCTGCTCCCACCTCCCTCCTCGTCTTCCTCGTCTTCACAGACAAGGAGAACCTGAAGAGTTCGGTCTTTGCACCTATGCCCTGGCATGTACTTCTCATCACATCTGAAGCACAACCCATTTGTCCTCTTATCCTGCATCTCCTTCTCTGTCAGCCTCTTGAAATTTTCCCCACTCCCTCCTCCTACTGGCTTCTCCTGGGTGGTTTCATTGCTATTGCCTGATGCAGGCCCCTTGGGTGCTAGAAGAGTGGTCGTCGTCCTGTTAGAGCCTCCTGAGCAGTTTCCTCGAGCCCCTTTTTCTGCTTTCTTCTGATCTTCTACCAACTGCGCCAGCTCCATAGCCTTTCCCAGGTTCCTCGGCTTCAGTACCCTGACTGCTGTTCGGATCTCTGGTTTCAGCCCCTTCATGAAGTTCCCTTCTAAGGCAGACTCAGAAAATGTGATCCAATCTGCTTGCCAAGTACTCAAATCTATCCCGGTAATCGGCCACAGTCCCCTCCTGCGTCAAAGCAAAGAATTGTTCATAGAAGTCTCCTCCCCCATCGGCTCGGAAAACGCTCTAATAAACGATCCTTGAACTCTATTCAGGTCCGGATAGGCTCCCTCCTGTCTCGCCACTGATACCATGCCAACGCCTTTCCTTCCAGACACAATCCTACCGCCGTCAGCCTCCATCATCTGTCAACCCGTTGACTGCAAAGTAACGCTCCACCTTGTATATACAGCCATGGCCATCTTCCCCCTCAAAGATGGGCATCTTCAACTTCCTTACCTTCGAATCCCTTCCGTTGCCCCGGTACTCTCCATAACCTCCCATTCCTCGAAGATGAGGTGCTCCCCAAGTATCCCGATCCTCCCTCCAACGTTGGTAACCGAATTCTTCGTCATAATCTCCTCTTCCCCTTTCAAAATCAGCACCTCGACGCTGAAATTCAGCACCTCAACGCTGATATTCTTCTCTCCTCTCTCCAAAATTTGCACTACCTTCATATCCCCCCCGCCTGCCTCCAAAATCCACACCTCGACGCTGAAAATCAGCACCCTCGACGCTGAAAATCAGCACCTCGGCGTTGAAAATCAGCACCTCGGCGGTCATTCCCCATGCTCATCTCCTCTCTAGAGAGTGGCTCTAGAGGTGGCATGTCGTCATCCCCTTCAAGAATCTCCACCTCTCCGGATTCCTCCTCCCCCGAATTGGGTTTGGATTTCCTCCTACGCCATGGCCGTCAGTAGTCTATCTCACTTCCGATGTACCCTGATTGGTTTTCATCTCCAATAGTTTCTTCATCATTTCTTCCATAGCCGCGAACCTCCCTTCCAACCTATCATTGTTGGTGGAGATTTCCAGGAACTTTCCCTCCAGATCTGTCTTCAGTTGACCGAACTCGCCTTCTAATACTTCCACCTTTTTTCCGGCCATTTTTCTTCTATCGGATCCACAAAAATCTTCTTCCGGAGACGAAGATCTTACTGAAATTTCAGAATTTCAGCAGCCGGTGGTCCCGAATCGATGCTCTGATACCAATTTGATAGGAAACACTTGAGTTTCCAAGTGTTTTCTCACCAAAACTGAAGTTGATCCGATGGAAACTGCTGTCCACAGCAGAAATACAGCAGAAATCTGCTGTTTACAGCAGAAAAAAAAAAACAGCAAATTGACAAGGAAATCTGATAGAAAACGAAGAAAAACTCTTGTATTTCACTAGTAGATGAATAAAACAGCAAAGATACAATTGATCCTCAATTCGAGAGGAGGATCGATCTCTCCCAAAATCTCTAGACGCCGCTAGAGCCCAAAGAAACCCTAAATCTACGAGATCTCAAATTTCAGCCAAATTCAAGATGCTCAAACCCTAGGGAAAATCTACTATTTAATGCATACAAATCAAAAGGAAATCCCTAAACAGTCCCTACATTCAAATTTGCCTCTCAAAACGCTAAAAAATGCTTCCTAAAATGATCTCTTTCGGCTGGTCGGGGCCGCTCGATCTCCGCAGGAGGCGGAGATCGGTCGCTCTTTGCGACTTGCCGGTCCTGTGCGGACCGGCTGGACCGGTCCAGTGGACCGGTCTAACATGGAGCTTCTTAAAGGCAGTACTTATGGAGGCGTCAAGATCATTGTTTATGTCTTGACGAATTTCTTTTGCCTGTGTTTCATTTTCTTTTACTTTGTTTAGCAAACTTGTTTTTTTCTTTATTTATTTTAAGCATAGGGTCGTATTTGGAAAAAAGAACTAGAATAATGGAATTTAAGAATCATTCTATCTATTATTTTTTACACAATTGGGAAATCTGGGATACTAAATCAACCTTTTTTTGTTGTTGTTTTATTTTTGGTATCCCCTCCACCCATATGGGTTCAATAGGAAGCTGCGGACAACTGCCATCACCGAATTATAAAGAATGTTTGCTACGAAATCAAAGATGAATGGAATAATGGGGAAGACAACAGTAAAAGCTGCTATTAGAAATCAATTATGGTAAACAGATTAAAGCTGCCTGCAATTAACCCCATCATTCATGGCAATTGAGCCACCTAGGAGGCAGTTTCTCAAATTTTGTTCAATGTAGTCCTGATTTGGGATATACTGCCATCTTGCAAATAAATGACCATATTTCTATTGGAAGGAGGATGATATTATGCATTTCCCAATATTTTTACATATGTTTATTCCTTTCTTTGCGTTTGACGAATCACTCTTGGTCCTCATATTGGGCTATGCATCCTTTATATAGTGTACTTTGTCTTGCTTATTAGAACAAGGAAAAATCAATCTTTCGATCCTATATTTTTGAATAATTATTTGGGGAGGTTCTCTAATTTGATAAATGTCTATTCTTTTATCCATTCCCTCTCTGCCCTTGGATTCTACTTGTTTTGCCAATTTAAACAATATGGTTAGCTCCACAGTTAATGTCACGACCCAGTCCGGTTAGCCTTAAATAACGGGGTGGGAGTCAGTCGTACGGAAAAAACACATAACATAAATGAAAGATAACAGTTCATTTCATAAAAGGACATAATATTAAATGTCATCCAAACAACTTTAATGAAAGAGAAAAATCCATAAAACATAGACATAACATAAATGAAAGATAACAGTTCATTTCATAAAAGGACATAATCTTAAATGTCATCCAAACAACTTTAATGAAAGAGCCACTAAAAATCCATAAAACATAGACATGAGCATAAACATAAACTCCAATAAACTCCTCATTACATTCTATTAACTCACACACATAAAACAGAAAATATAAAACATTTCTTCCTAAGGTCCTTTACGACGGTAGGTGTACTGTCGTCTCGTTGCCATCACTTCTTAACACTATCTCTTGAAAAATATTTCCAATAATAAGATAAGCCAATGCTCAGCAGGTGATATAAACATTTATTTTAAATTCATGAAATATTTTTCATCTTAACTATGTCATTAAACATGAAAAATAAAATAATAAAAAGATAATAATAAACATTTATAGACAAATTATAAGACATTTCCATAATCATTTCTTGAAATATTTTTCTCTTAATCATTTTTCCTTTTTTTTTTTCATAAACTTTTCTTTCTTTAAATCCTTAAGTTAAATGCATAAATTTCATAATTATAATATAATAAGCACCCGTTCCGGAAATACCCAAGTTTTGTACTGATCAGGTACACAGTCATTGGCCATTCCTTTACCATTTGTCTCCGAAGAATCCTATTTCCATTTGGCTTCATAGAACCTCACTACCATTTGCTACCCCGGATCATCATGCACATGCAAATTCATAATACTTATATACATTAAGGGACTATAATAATTCATAAATCATATGTTCTTCAATATTTTTTGGGTAATAAATTTTGTATCACTTATGCCTTAAGTTTTGTTTAACAATATTAACATTTTTAAGCATCATGCCATAAGTATAAACAATAATTGAAAAGCTAATGCAATAATAAAGAATTCATAAACATTAACTTGTAAATTTTGAAAGTGCAGTATTACATAATTAAATTTCATAAACTTAATTTAAATGCAATCACCTACCTCGCAAGTTCGAACAACAACCACTACGATGCACGACATTGCTTAACCACGTGTCCGGATCATCATGCACATGCAAATTCATAATACTTATATACATTAAGGAGCTATAATAATTCATAAATCATATGTTCTTCAATATTTTTCGGGTAATAAATTTTGTATCACTTATGCCTTAAGTTTTGTTTAACAATATTAACATTTCTAAGTATCATGCCATAAGTATAAACAATAATTGAAAATCTAATGCAATAATAAAGAATTCATAAACATTAACTTGTAAATTTTGAAAGTGCAGTATTACATAATTAAATTTTATAAAAATTTAATTTAATTGCAATCACCTACCTCGCAACCACGTGTCGTCTCATTTATCTACACCTAAGGATAATTACAACTGAACTAAACATAAATCATAGATATTTTCAATAATTAAGATAATTAAAATTCTATTTTTGGAATTATTAAAATCCAAATTTTAGGAAACCCTAAATCATAAATTTTCATCATATCCTCAAGCTAACCATTTTCCTAAACCTAATTAATAATTAGGTTAATTAATTTTCGAAATTATTTAATTAGAAATTTCTGAAAAATGAAATTTTTATTAAAAACCTAAATTTTCATCATTAAAACACTTTAATATCATAAGGAATAAAAATTATAGGGTTTACTTAAAAATCATAAATTAGAAAAAACCCTAATCTTTCAAAACTCAAAATAATTTGAGAAAATTTTGTTTCTACCAATAAATCATTTCCCTAAATCTTCTCTATCGATTTTGTAAATAAATTTGGAAGAAAAATACATTTTTTTTGAAAAAAACTCTAAAAAATTTCTTTCCAAAAATCTTGAGAAAGAAAGGGATTCACTTCAAATAAAACATACCTTAATATTCCCCTTGACTTCCTCTTCGATTTCCACTAATTTCCTCTTCAGAAAAACATCGCCGATGCCGTGCCCATCGCCGCCCGTCCGCTCCTAGCCGTCCGCTCCCTCTCAGTTTTGGTTTGGCAAAAAAACTTACGAATGGGGGAATAGGGGAGGGTTCAGTTTTGCTTAATTAGGGAGATAGGTATTGCCAAAAGACCATAATGTCCTCACTTAAACAATTTCGGTTTAATAATGATTATGGGTAGTTTGGGTATTTAGAGGTTTCTATAATTTTTATCTTTCAAAATACAGAAAATTAATTATGGGTTTTATATACCAAATCGATCAGAATTTTTCGTAAAAATTTTTATAAAATTACTTCAGTCAAATTCTGTTATCTTTGAATTTTTTTCCTTAAATCTCGTTGCGACGCATCGAAATGCATGCGACGCCTACGATCGTCAAATTTCGTGCTTTACAGTTAAATGGCATATATGTAGTATACATACAAATTTAGCCATTAATTCAATAAAATGGTCATTTCTTCCAAGCTAAACTACTTTTCTCATTACAAAATCAATTTGATATATTAGGTTATTGCATTAAATACATTCTACAGGTTCTTATCGTAGGAGACTTCCTTTGCAATCCATTATCATATGCTTGGGCAGTTATGTTTGGTGACGTTGAAGTACCTGCAGAAATTGTGCAGCAAGGAGTCCTACGTTGTCAGGCTCCAGAGCAAATTACAGGAAAGGTCACTCTTTGTGTAACTTCTAGAAATAAGGAATCTTGCAGTGAAGCAAGGGAGTTTGAATTTCGCCCCAAGCCTGCAACTACTTCTATGGAAACTTTGCATAATGTGAATGCAACAAAGAATTCTGAAGAGCTTTTATTGCTGGTAAAATTTGTGCGTATTCTTTTATTTCGACATCACGATCTTTCAGTTTCTGAAGGTGCTGCCCAAACAGAAGCCAAGTACCACAGAAAGTTCAAAGAAGCAGAGGAAGAATGGCTTCAAATTATTGATCAACTACAAGCTGGTTGTGAGATTTCATCAGGCCTCATGGATTGGGTCCTTCAAGAACTGATAAAGGATAAATTCCAGCAGTGGTACTTGTCCAAAATCAGTCCTATTAAAGATGAAAATTTTTTTGCTTTCCAAGGAGGAGCAAGGAATTATTCATATGATTTCTGGTTTGGGGTATGAGTGGGCTTTAAATCCATTACTTGATATAGGTGTTGGTATTAATTTCCGAGATGCTAACGGATGGACTGCCCTTCATTGGGCTGCACACTTAGGAAGGTAATGAGTAATTTATGACTTCCAGTCTTTCCTACTCCTTATTTAACTTTTAATATTGGTATCTATAATTTATATTGCATGATTTTTAGACTTACTATTTGTTAATGGAAGTATCCTCACACAACAATTTATTATAATGCAATAAAATGTTTGCTGCTGATTATTTAAACACATTCAAACATTCATAGGGAAAAAATGGCTGCTGCACTTCTTGCAGCTGGTGCTTTAGCTGGCGCAGTTACAGATCCTAGACCAAGTGATCCTGTGGGTAAAACTGCTGGTGCTATAGCTGCTGCTAGTGGTCACAAAGGTCTAGCTGGGTATCTTTCAGAAGCTGATCTGACCAGTCATCTCTCTTCACTTACCATGGAGGCATGTGAGATTTCTAAGGGATCTGCAGCTGTGGAGGCTGAAAAAGCAGTAGAAAGCATTTCTGAGAGGACTGCACAGTTGGATGGCGATGGAACAGAAGATGATCTTTCACTTAAAGATTCCTTAGCAGCTTTGAGGAATACTGCACAAGCTGCAGCCCGAATCCAGGCTGCTTTTCGCGCTCATTCTTTTAGGAAGAGGCATGAAATGGCTGCCGGTAATTTCGATGAATACGGACTGACTTCGAAAGACATATATGGCCTCATTTCATCATCCAAGAATCAAAGAGCAACTCACAGTTATCGGGATCAGAAATTTGATAAAGCAGCCCTATCTATCCAGAAGAAATATAGAGGTTGGAAAGGTCGAAAAGATTTCCTAACTGTCCGTCAGCATGTTGTGAAAATACAGGTGAGCAAAATTACAATTTTCAACTTGACAGTTATGTGCTCATCTACTTCATGTTCATTTATATGCAGAAAGCAATTCCCATCTCTTTTTAACTTTCTGTCATGAATAGGCTCTTGTGATTTACATTCCCAAGTTTTATGCTTAAAGCTTGTATAGTTTAAAATTGCATTTCTAATCCTTTATATGAAAATATTTACCGACCATTTTCCATGCAAATGCTAACTGGATATATTATTATTATTAGCCTTGCTCTGGTTTTATAGAAGTCCAACTTATTTTCTTCATTGTGATGTGATTTCATGAATTTGTATTTATGACTTTAGAATATTTGCCTGTATAGTGCTTGCTTGAGTTGACCATAAGAAGTATTGAAATTTTTTTATGACAAAATGTATTATGGAATCATTTAATACTAAATTCTTTGATGTTGAAAGATGAGAAGAAAAAATTTTCATTTCATTTTTTGAAGTGTTGCATTATTTATCTATTAAATATTATGTTCTATTAAAATTGGGATGAATGCTGTCAGCTGATTTATTTGTGAGCCCTCTCAAATTGTTGTGAAAACAAATTCCAAGAAGCTCCATTTTATGGCAAATTTGCTATGTTATAGAAAAGTGCCTTTTCTGTCTATGAAGATCACTTGAAAATTGGTCGATAAGCCATGCTTGCAGAATTTTTTAGTTTCAACAGCAAAAAAATTTTAGTATTCGCTGCTTTTTTTGCAGCAAGATTTAAGGCTCCATGTTATCTCAATCTTAAATTTCTTGATCTTCACAGGCTCATGTAAAGAGGCCATCAGACGAGAAAGAAGTACAGGGAGTTTCTTTGGACGGTTGGTGTGCTTGAAAAAGTTGTCCTGAGATGGCGAAGGAGGGGTGCTGGTCTTCGAGGGTTTCGACCTGAACCAATTCTTGCGGACAAGGAAGAGGAAGAAGACATTGTTAAGGTTTTCCGCAAACAAAAAGTAGATGATGCCCTAGACCAAGCTTACTCAAGGGTGCTTTCTATGGTGGAATCTCCAAGGGCAAGGCAACAGTATCGGCGTATGCTGGAAAGCTATCATAAAGTTAAGGTAAAATGTTTGGTGTTACAATTAAATATCATATTATGACTTTTGCATATACTATCATAAACTTCTCTTCCAATAAAAAATATTCTTACATGAGATACGGAGGTGCATCTTCAAAAGTTTTGCTTACCCTTTGCTGTGATTAAGGCTTCATTTGGGACGGCTTTCTGAAGCAGTTTTTAGTACAAATTATTTTAGTTTAAGAAATTTTGTATTAAAAATTTACTTTTGAAAACAGCAAGAAAGCCGTCCAAACGAAACCTAAATCTCAGAATTGGACTTCTAATTGTCAACTTTGAAGTTTGATCTGCCAATGATGTCAAAATTTGTAACCATATGTTGTAATATTTTATTGTCCTTAACTTTTATGGAATAATAATAAACTTGAAAATTAACAAAAAATTAAGATGCCGTTTGGGATCACTTCTGTTTTTTATTTTTTATTTTTTATATTATTTTATTTTGTTTATATTTTTATGAGAAATAAAAATATATTTGTTGTTTTAAAAATATTTATTTCTATTTTTATTGAATATCGAATATGCTTATTTATGTGGTGGTGATCACCGGTGGAGTAGCGGTGGTGGCCAGCAAACGGTGATCTATGATGGTGGTGATGGTTGCTAGCGGTAGCGAAGGAGTCCATGGATTGTGATAGTTATTTTTAAAACACTCAAAATAACTTAAAATTATTTTGTGTGTTTTTAAAAAATAACTTGATTTATTTTTAAAAACAAAAAATAAAACAGGTAAAGTATATGGTACACAAACATATTTTGTAAAACCAAAAATAGAGGTGATCCCAAACTGACCTTAAGTTATTTTATTTTTGTGGCATGCGATGGCAGAATAACTTTCTTTAAAGAAATATTAGAATATTGTGTTCATGGAGACTTCTCTTCAAAAAATAATAATCATAGACAATTTTTGCGTTAGCAGGCTGAACAAGGCTGTGCTGAGGAAGCAATACCACAGCTACAAGATTTAGAATTCATGCAAGATGATGAATTGCAGTATTGGATCAGATATTACCAGTAAGTTTAGACAATCTGTGGCATTTAGTAGTCATTTTGTACATATTAATTGTGTATGTGTTTAGTGATAAATTTAAGAGCCAAATAGGATTCAAGCTGTTACCTGCTGTGTATAATAGTTCATGGACATTGGAAATGGGAAATTTACTATACTGTAATGCAAGGAAATATTTTTATAATTTCTTCAGTTTTCATGAGCCTTTCTTCATAAACCTGTTCTTTATAAAATAAAAACTTTTTTTTTTATTCATGCACTTGTTTGATAACAGTATGAAATATTCTGATTGCATTTAGAAACTGTTCTGAATGTTCATGTTTTGCAAAAGGATCAAAATAGGATTAATTATTCTGTGCGGACGTTGAACGTCGTTCGGAAACCAACCAGAATGCTTCATGTCACCCCCTATGCTCGGTATCGCTGATGTGGCGTATTCTGATTGGTCTCCGGGCGGCATTCTGCGTCCAGTCTCTGCACAGAATAATCTCTCTCAAAATATAGTATATTTTCTTGGAAGCTAATTGATCCTCTACCTTTATATGTGCACATTATAACTGTTGGTTAAATTCATTGATGGCGTATGTGTTGTTTCTAGAAGAAATTATCTCCATTTCTATAATTTTTTTCGTGTAAATACTATATATATTTTTGCATAATCTCTGAAAATTATAGATTTATAGACTATGATTGTAATGTTAGGAAACTTTTTCTTATTTTGCATGCAAATCTTATTTCTCTATGCTGCGGAAAGAAAGGATTTCTCTCTTAAGTGCAAATTTCAGTTTGGGACAATTTTTTATTATTTTATGAAGCAGTTACAAAAAATTTTTAATTCAAAAAGTTTTAAAAAAAAATTTTAAAATAGCTTTTTAGTACAAAAGTTATCCTACTATAGATGTTGAGTTTTCGTTTTTAATATTCTGTTTCTTATATGAATTTATAGATATTGCCCCCCTCTAAATTACCTAATGAATTATTCCCATGAAATAAATTCAACTTATAATAAATTTTTTGTCATGGTCTCTATTACTTAATTTTTCCCATTAGATGATGAACATTACATAATGTGTTGAGCTTAAGAATCAAATTAATGACATACTAGAAAAAAAAAATAAAAAAAATAAAAAAAATAAAAAAAAATAAAAAAAAAAAATTAATGACATACTAGAAAAATAATTTCTTAGAGAGTGATATAAAATTATAAATAATCATTTTAGCATTCTCATAATTATTATAAAATAATTTTAAAAAATTATAATGTCTCATAATATATGAATTTTCCATCACTTTTACATGGTATTCTTACTTTATAATAGTAACCAACTATATAATGATTGGAATCATAATTGCTTTATCATAGAGAAAGATAATTCTTTGAGAATGTGTGTTGATAGCTTGGACATTAACAACATCAAAATCAAGTATATGTTCTATATACTTAGAATTGATGATAATTAGACTACATTCTACCAAAATTGATCTTAAGAGTGATTATCTCCCAATAAAATTTAGGCTTCATTTGGGATGGCTTTTTTGCTGTTTTTTAAAACAGGTTTTTAGTAAAAAAAAAAATTTAAATTTTGTACTAGAAAGCTACTTTAATAAGCAGTAAGAAAGTCATCACAAACGAAACCTTAGACTACATAATGAATGCAAACTTACTCTAGAATTGAAATGAATTATATGAACAAATAGAGATGCTTTTTGGGCTTTCTAATGCATCTAGAACATCAAATTCAAAATTTTAGTTTTAATGATATAATCTCAACTAATTTATAGCATCAAGCTTTGATGGCATAGGTAAGGAATTAAAAAGTTATTCAAGGTGATGACAACTAATCAATAATTTTGAAGAATGAAGGCAATATCAACTTTAGCTAATGGATTTATTTGAGCAGTGACACTTGTTTAGTAAGAAAATCATTCCAATACAAACACCCTGATAATATAGCCAAATAGATTAAAGGAGAATGTTGTAAAGGTGAACTAGTTAGTGAGAAGTATCTCTTATTGCTAGAGACAATGAATTGGTAGCCTATTTTCTCCACTAGTTATAAGATTTTAAAGAAGTTGTAGTAACTTTTTTTTTCCTCCAATCACAATTTTTTATCTCCTTATATTTCCTCAACCTAGCTCTCCATGTAATTGTCATCATGCTTTCTTTAGTTCAACTTCACAGTGATTTAGCCTCTTGAAAATACTCCTAAAAAGAAGATATAGTGTAGTTTGAGATTTATGCTTGAATTTGATTTTTTTTTTTTTTTTACTACCTAGCTCTGATTGTCCCTTCGACTTCTAATCAAAACTCATTGAATTTTTTTTTTCAATAAATTGTTATGAGTTTTCATCAATTATTTTCTTGATAATATTATCTAAAAATATGATGATATAACTTTTGCGTAATTTATTGTTCTATTGGTGTACATAATTGAGTATAATATAATGATATAACTTTTTTGATATTTTTTTGAAAAAAATATTATCTTGTAATTTATTATATGACTATTATATAATTTTATACCTTTCAAATACAATATGGGTGCTTTTTAATAGAGGTGTCAATACATGACTTGACCTAAAATGTGATCAGGAAAATTCTGAGTTCGGGTCAACTTGTTTTCAAAATGGGTCAGGTTCAGGTTCAGCAATCTGACCCATTTTTAAAATTTGGTTGGGTTCGGGTTAACCCAAAAACCCAACACAAACCTGATTATAACCCGCATATTTTTTAGTTTAGGGGTTTAATGACCTCGCATGCAGTGTGATGTGCTCATCTATTCTCATTTCTCCATTTTGGGATTTCAGATTTATGTTGTCTTGACTATTGGCTCGCGTACTAGGCTTATGGTGTTCTCTCTTCTGATCTTCTCGAGCTCGCCTGCTCTTGATTGTCGACCTCGTATGTATTGTGTAATCTGTTTTTCTCTCGTCGGTGCTTATAGGCTCCGACACAGCCGCGCCTTACAGGTTGAACTAATTTTTTATTTGTTTGTATCTCTTTGTCTATTTAATATTTAGGATTATGGCTATTTTGTGTTGATGATTTTGAAAGTTATTGTGATTCATTGATTTAAGTTATTTCATCTTTTCACGTTATGCATAAAGACTTATAAAATTTAGGGTTTTTTATTTTTATTTTTTTACCAAATTCACGGTTCATACTGCATATTATGCTCGGAGGAGAAAATATTTTGAATTATCTCATATTATGTTGTTTAGACTTTAGGGTAAATGGTGAATGATTCTCTGATTCTATGTTGTCTGTCTATGCTCATCCGTATTGACGGCTAATTAGTTATTAGTGAGTGATATTATAGTATTATGTATTTTGTTCTTGTTGTTATAATGTTATGTAGTTGTACACGTACAGACATACTTTTATGTTAATTTATGGATGTTATATTCTTATGTTGTCTTGTCCTTGGTTTATGAGATAATTAGATTAATAGAGACTTATTTGTTATATATGTTAGTTTAACAGTTTAGGGTTTCTGGTTATGCAGTTATGGCTTTTTTATAGTGTTATGCTTCTTTGGTTTATGAAAATATAATAATTAGCTTAATAGATTATGTTTTTTTTTTTTTTTTTTTTGGATAACATGAAGTGCCCTATGTATTCTCTTCCATTTTCATAAGCTTTGTTCATGGCTCGGGAAAAAAAAAAGTTGTTCCATTGTGGTTATTCCGTTGTGTATTATACTTTATAAAAAAAAAAATAATGGTGAGATGTTGGTTGTTCCATTCAGATTGTGTATTATACTTTGTAACTATATCTAATTGCATTTTTTAGATGGAGGACTCCAGTAATGTTATAGAAAGTACTTCTTTTTTTTGAACATGAACAAGTTGATGTTGGTGTTAATGAAGGAGATGAAATTGAAATAAACACTAATTATGTTGACATTGGTGATGACGATGTAAAGGAAAAGTATGAAGCAAACATTCTTAAGAAAAAAAGAATGATGACTTCGATGACTTCAACTATGTGGTCATTATGAGATATTACATGTTGCTGCTCATGGTAGACAAAGATATAAATATAAGAAAAGTTGCACAATTTATTAATCTGATAGCAAGAGTGGCACTGACAACTTAAAACATCATTTGTAAATTTGTAAGAAAAGAAGTACCCGTGATATAGGCTAGTTAATTTTGCAAATGAATTCTAGCTCATTAATTTCCTTAACTAACAGTAAGTTTGACCTCCTAGAATTCTGTGATTTGTTCACTGCTGTCATTATGATGCATGATCTATCATTTCAGTGTGTTGAATGAATCGGTGTACATTCATTACTTCATTATCTCCACCCTGACTTATAAGTTGTGTTGAGAAACACAATTAGAAGTGACTGTAAGAAGATGTACATTAGAGAGAAGACCAAAATTCAATCATGCTCGAGTAGATGCATAAATAGTGTTTGCTTGACATCAGATCTTTGAACTCTATTAACATTGATGGTTTTTTATTTGTTTGATCGTTCATTTCATTGACAATAACTGGAGGCTCCATAAAAATATTATTAATTTTAGTTTCATACCACCCTCATATGATGGGATTTTATTGTTTGAGATGAATCAATATTTCCTAAATGATTGGAAGATTGAGAACAAACTTTTTAGTACCACTCTTGGGAATGCTTCGTCTGATACTATTTTCATAGATTTTTTTATGAAATTATTTGAACATGAGGGATAGTTTGATAAGCAATGGTGAATTTTTATATGTTCGATGTTGTGCACATATGGTAAATCTTATCGTACATGAAGGTATGAATGAGATAAATGTTTCTATCTCTAGGATTAGGGAGAGCATAAATATGTGAAGGATTCTAAGGCTAGGAAACAAAATTTTTTGGATTGTATAAAACATAGTTATTTGGACTCGAAGAGGGGATTGCACAAAGACGTTCCAACTAGGTGGAACTCAACTTTCATACTGCTTGATTCTGATATTTACTATAAATGTGCTTTCCTTCATCTAGAGTTGGTTGAGTCCAATTACAAAGCATGTCCCAGTAGCACTGAATGGGAGAAATGAGAGAATATTTATAAGTTCTTAGCTCCTTTCTATGAGATAACCTGCATTTTCTTTGGTACTAAATATCAAATGTCAAACCTTTACTTTCCTTTTATTTCAAATGCTTATGCTTCACTCAAATCTGCAATGTCTAGTAGCCTGGATTACATTAGACCAATGGTTGCCAGCATTCTTACTAAGTTTTGAGAAGTATTGGGGTGATTTCTCACATATATCTTGGCAATTGTTGTAATTCTAAACCTTAGATACAAACTTACTTTCATTGAGTGGTGCTACTCTATGGTCGAGATTAAATTGTGCAAACTATGAAGGTAAGGGAGAAGTTATTTGATTTGTTTGCCAACTATTTAGAAATAAAAGAAAATATTCATTTGGGGAATCCTAAACACCCTTAGAAAAGTGCTGCTAATCGGAGCTCAGCTGCCAACTTTACTACAATAATTAAGTTACAGTTCTTATAGGTAAAATTAAGTTTAGCTCTTCATTCTCTTATGTGTAAGTATAAACTTATTTGTTTGTGTTAAGAGAATTGTTATTTGCATGTTTTACATTCTTGCAACTTGTATAGTTTTGATTATTCCAAATATTATTGTTTTAAGTTTTGTTATCTCCTAACACTTTTTGGAAGATTTAATTTTGCTCTTATGTGGACTAACATTTCAGGAAATTCGAACTCTAGACTAATGACGACTTCAAATCAAATTCAGCATAAGATAGTTTGTAAATTGAAGCTTGTATTTTTCTTTGCATTGAGTTTGAGAGGGAGTGATTGTAATTGTGTAAACACACACACTTAAGGAGATCTTTAAAAAAAAAATTCACTGATCGTACGGGACGATCAAGTCAGTTATCTCCTCGGAAGAGCAATGGAACGAACAGGAAGCGTAGAAATTTTTTTCTAAGTCCTGATCGTCCAGGATGAATTTCGTATTCATCCCAGTACGAAATGGGCTTTGGAAAATTTTTGTTCAGACGAAATTCATATTCGTGCTAGGACGAAATGCTCTCTGGAAAATTTTCGTCCAGACAAACTCCAATTCATCCCAAGATGAAATATCCTCTAGAAAATTTTCGTTCAGACGAAATCCATATTCATGCCCGAACGAAATGCTTTCTAGAAAATTTTCGTCCAAACAAACTCCAATTCGTCCCAGGACAAAATGTCCTCTATAAATTTTTTTTCCAGACAAACTCATATTCGCCCCAAGACGAAGCGAATCGACTCTTGAAAATTTGGCGACATCCTGCAGATTTCGGAACCGACCTATGGTACAACCGTTCATACCAGACGAAGCTTGTTCGTACGGGACGATTAACGTGTACGAAGTTAATTCGTACCAATATACATTAGGTTCGTTTCCAATTGAATTAAGTAACATCGTCTGGGACGATCCACGATCGTACGGGATGATCCACTGTTGACAGACTTGAATTTTAGTAGTTTTTGGACGATTTTTTGTGTCTTTCCTATATAAAGTCCAATATAAACTGTCACTTAATCTTTTTGTCGACTGATCTTCGTGCCAATTGAAAGGAGAGTCAAGGAGAGAGTGTGAGAGAGTATTTGAAGGAGAATTCTTACTACTAGAGCGTGAAGGTTTCACTTGGTACTCAAAGGTAAGATTCTCTACTTTTGGTTTTTGATTACTTTACTCTTTTCTCTCTTCCTTCTAGATTTATTATGAAGAAGATCTGTCAAGGAGATCCGGTTCTCTGCCGAAACTTGGAGAGTGTGAACAGCCGAAGGGTTCTCTATCCATACTAGGATGGTGTGAAAGGACGAAGGGTTCTCTGTCGACACTAGGAGAGTGTGAAAGGACGAAAGAGTTCTCTTCCTACATCGGGAGAGTGTGAAAGGACGAACGGTTCTTTACCAACATTAGGAAGAGTGTAAAAGGATACCCCCTAAACTTGAAGATTTCACTAATCCTATTTTGTATATTAAATTTATGCAATCCCTAAATAGACAAATGAATAGTAGTAGACTTAGGAATCCTTTTTCAAAAGTCAAATGTAATAATTATGGATTGATTGGACACATAGCTCACACATGTACTTTGAAGAAGAAAACTTATTTGGAGTGGAAACCTAAGATGCATTAACCTAGATATATCATACATGCATCTCCTTATAAATTGCCAAAAGGAGAACCCAAACTTGTTTGGGTTCTCAGGTCTAACGTTTGATAATCTTGCAGGGTCGCTCACACAAGATCTTGTGAGAGCATATGGTACCTGGACAGCGGATGTTCAAAGCATATGATTGGAGATACTGCACAATTCATATCGCTAGAAGCTAGGAGTGGAGGCAATATTACACTTGGAGATAACACCACAAGGAAGGTGATTGGGACAGGTATGATTGGAAATCTAAAGAGTTTTTATATTGAAAATGTGTTATTGGTAGAAGGCTTAAAGCATAATTTGTTAAGTATAAGCCAGCTATGTGACAAAGGATATTATGTAAAAATTTTTTTCCTACTAGTTGTATTTTAAGTCTAAATGGAAATGATGTTTTTAATGGTAAAAGAGTAAATAATGTTTATATGCTAAATTTGAATTGTATTCAAACTCCTACTTTTTTGTTTAAAAACTATTTTTGATGAGTCATGGCTTTGGCATAGAAGACTTTATCATTCTAGCATGAAAAATCTTAGAAGAATTACCAAAAAGAACTTAGTGAGAGGTATACCAAAACTAGACTTTACTAAGGACCATCTTTGTGATGCATGTCAATTAGAAAAGTAAGTGAAGTCCTCTTTTCAATCCAATAAGGATCTTAGAACTAGTAAATCATTGGAGATTTTGCATATGGATCTTTTTGGACCAGTTGGAACTATAAGTTTAGGAGGGAAGGTATATGAATTTGTGATTGTGGATGATTACTCAAGATTCACATGTGTTAGATTTTTTTTTCATAAGAGTAAATCATTTGAGAAATTTAAAAATTTTTTGACTTGGATTCAAAGAAAACATGGGTGTAAAATCATGACTATACAAAGTGATCATGGAGGAGAATTTGAAAATGAAAAATTTGAGGATTTTCGTAAGGAGAAAGGAATTGATCATAATTTTTCTGCACCTAGAACCCCTCAGCAGAATGGGATAGTCTTGTTTTTAAAATTCGTGTTAGCCCATATGACAATCGTTATATTTTTTATCTTAAAAGTGCTATACTTTGAAATACAAGTTAAAATTAAATTCATTAGAAAATCTAATTTTTTTAAATTTAAGTTTTGCTTATAACTTGATGTAATTAAGATTGTCAATTTTATGTTTCTTTTAGACTATATTAATGTCTAATATTATTATTGCAATTGTGATGTTTTTTTATTTTGTATTTCACTTATCAATAAATATTTATGCACTTAAAAAAATTTAAAATTTTTTATTATTGATTTTGAAAAGAATACGATTACTCTTGAAAAATATACAAATGTACAAAAAATCAAAAGGAATACGCAAAGGTTCGCAATTTAAAAAAAGAGGCACAAAAATATGCCCACAAGTGAAAAGATGCACAAAAATATGCCACAAATTTGAAAAAGATGGGCAAAGCGCCACATATGGTAGTTAATTCTTTCCATAATCTTTTAATCTATTAATTCAAATTGATCTTCGGCACATTTATATTCCATATTGAAATTTGAAATATACATTTTTAATTCATCCTTTTTGCAATGATTTTCTCTATCTTAGTGTCTAAATCGACTCAAGTTTTTGATATATACTTTTTATTATCAATGTTATATCTCTTCTTAAATTCTATGAATTACTATGATTTGCCTAATATTTTGATTTTATTTGCAAAATTTATTTCAATCACTTTCAAGGATCAATTATTAAAGGATTATCATATGACTGCTTACATTTCTGATCTTTTTCTTCTTTCTCTTTTTGTTGTTGTCAAAAAAGGGGAGAAAATATTGTTTGTTCATATCTTTTCGTAACTCATATCTTTTTGTATCCTTGTTTGTATCGTATTTATGTTTCGTAGTATTATTTTTATTATATTTTAAAAATTAAAAATTAAAAAAAAGGAGAGATAAAACTGTTATGCAAAGCCTCCTTATTTTCAAATGTTCATCAATTCAAAGGGAGTTTAGGAGATTCTTAAAATTTTGAAAATTATAAAAAGAATAATTATTTTTCCATCATCAAAAAAGGGGGAGATTGTTAAGAGAGTTGCTATTTGCATGTTTTACATTCTTGCAACTTGTATAGTTTTGATGATTCCAAATATTATTTTAAATTTTGTTATCTCCTAACACTTTTTGGAAGATTTATTTTTGCTCTTGTGTGGACTAACATTTCTGGAAATTCAAACTCTAGACTAATGACGACTTCAAATCAAATTCAGCATAAGATAGTTTGTATTTTTCTTTGCATTAAGTTTGAGAGGGAGTGATTGTAATTGTGTAAACACACACACACTTAAGGAGATCTTAAAAAAAAAATTATACTGATCGTACGGGACGAACACAGTTCATACGGGACGATCAAGTCAGTTATCTCCTCAGAAGAGCAATGGAACGAACAGGAAGCATAGAAAATTTTTTCCAAGTCATGATCGTCCAAGATGAATTTCCTATTCGTCC
Source organism: Dendrobium officinale (assembly GCA_019514585.1). NCBI lineage: Eukaryota > Viridiplantae > Streptophyta > Magnoliopsida > Asparagales > Orchidaceae > Dendrobium > Dendrobium officinale. The sequence continues at coordinate 22,441 of JACXSL010001141.1, forward strand.
TAGTACGAAATGGGCTTTGGAAAATATTCGTTCAGACGAAATTCATATTCATGCCAGGACGAAATGCTCACTGGAAAATTTTTGTCCAGACGAACTCTAATTCGTCCTAGGACGAAATGTCCTCTGGAAAATTTTCGTTTAGACGAAATCCATATTCGTGCCAGGACGAAATGTTCTCTGGAAAATTTTTTGTCCGAACGAACTCCAATTCGTCCTAGGATAAAATGTCCTCTGTAAAAATTTTGTCCAGATGAACTCATATTCGTCCCAGGACGAAGCAAACTGACTCTTGAAAATTTGGCGACTTCCTGCAGATTTCAAAACCGACATATGGTATAACCATTCGTACTAGACGAACCTTGTTCGTACGGGATGATTAACGTGTACGAAGTCAGTTCGTAACAATATACATTGGGTTCATTTTTCAACTGAATTAAGTAACATCGTCCGGGATGATCCACGATCGTATTGGACGATCCACTGCTGACAGACTTGAATTTTAGCAGTTTTTTGGACGATTTTTGTGTATTTCCTATATAAAGTCCAATATAAATTGTCACTTAATCTTTTTGTCTACTGATCTTCATGCCAATTGAAACGAGAGTCAAGGAGAGAGTGTTTGAAGGAGAATTCTTACAACTGGTACTCAAAGGTAAGAGTCTCTACTTTTGGTTTTTGATTACTTCACTCTTTTCTAACTTCCTTCTAAATTTCTTGTGAAGAAGATCTGTCAAGGAGATCCAGTTCTCTGCCGACACTTGGAGAGTCTGAACAGCAGAAGGGTTCTCTTCCCACACTAGGAGAGTGTGAAAGAATGAAGGGTTCTCTGTCCACACTAGCAGAGTGTGAAAGGACGAAGGGTTCTCTGCCTATACCGAGAGAGTGTGAAAAAGGACGAACGGTTCTCTGGCAACACTGGGAAGAGTGTAAAAGGATGATGGTTCTCTGCCGTACCGGGTAGTGGTGAAAGAGAGTTTTATAAAGGCTTCTTTGCCTTACTGTGTGTGCAAAAGGAGAGTCACTAGTGGTATTAGTGCAATACTCGGAGGGTGCCTCTGAGGAGTGGATGTAGGTCGTGTTTGACCGAACCACTATAAATCTCGTGCCTTTTATTTTTCCACTGCTTTTAATTTTTGTTTTATTGTTTCTAACTTGTGGTTGAAAAACGTTTTCTATAAAATTCACTGAAGTTAATTTTTTTGGTTCTAAATTTTGAAGAGGGATAAAATTTTTTAAATATCAATTCACCCCCTCTTGGTTAGCCGCTGGGACATAAGCTTAGGTTTAACAACCTAATTCATATTGATCAAGTATCAACAGTTTGAAATTGCTAAATTAGTTTTCCAAAAATATAATTTTGATTCTTTTGAAGAATAAATTACAATACCTAGGAAATCTGAGCTTGAAGGTTTTCTTGAGGAACAAAAAATTGATAGAAAAGTAGAATTATATATCTTGCATTTCTAGAAGGAAAATCAGTACAGGTTTCCTAGTTTAATTATAATGGCCCGTAATATCTTGTGCATTCCTATTTCAACTGTTGCCTCTGAAAGTGCATTCAACAATAGTAGTAGAGTTTTAGATCAATACAAAAGCACCTTAAAACATGATATTGTGGAAGCACTTGTGTGTCCAAAAGATTGATTATATGGAGAACAGGATATATTGAAGCACCATAAAATCATTTTTTATGTTGCATTGCTATTTGAGTGTTTAGTCTTTGAGAAGTGAAGTTGGCCTTTAAGAAATGGTTCATGACTTTATTTCTTAATTCAAACTTTTATGGCTGCTAGCATATAATGCTGATCGTTCATTATTTGTGAATTATTTATTTACTTACTAGTTATTGCTAGCATAATCTTTTATTTATTCTTGCAATTAGTTGTTGTTGTTGTTAACATGTTGTTATGATTGTTATTGTGATTTTTTGTGCTTATTAACTTGATGTAATGCCATTGTTGCTATTCTGGTTGTTGAAAACTAAAAGGAAACAACCTAACAGGTAAAGCATGGATTCTTTTGGGGTAAACCATAATTGTAACCAATTGTTGTGGTTGTTGTTCTAGTTGCTATTGTGGTTGGCTAGTTGTTGGGTTGAGTGGGTTCGATCATTATGGTTGTTGTTGTGGTTGTTGAAACCTGTTGTTGGTGTTTTGGTTGCAGTTAATAATTGTGGTTGCTAGAACCAGTTGTTATTGTTGTTGTGGTGATTGTTGTTGTGGTTGATGGGTTCGAGTAAATGTAATTATGCAACCACTTATTGTTGTTCCTGTTGTGGTAGCTGGAACTGGTTGTTATTGTTGTTGTGGTTGCTAGGTTCAAGTAAATGAAAGTATGCAACCAATTGTTGTGGTTGATATTCTGGTATCTATTTACTGTTGTTGTAGTTGTTATTTTTGTCTTTGTTTTGATGATTTTTTTTTAAAGAGCAAAGATGAGAAAACTCCTAAAGTAAAGGTATGGATTCTTTTGGGGTAAAAGCAACCATGTGGATTTATGTTCTCTTAGACCAAACTGTACAATATAATTGAACAAATACTACTATCTAAGATAATACAAAATGCTGCCTTGGATGGTACTCCATAAAAATTATTTACTCATTTATATTTTACTAAGTTTTAATACTTGATGATTAATTTGGAGGTTTAATCCAAGCTCTAGTTTACATTACATTTATACTATTTCAGCGTTTGGGATTTGCCATTATTTTTTTATTTATAAATATTAAATTGTTTTAGTCTCTTTCTCATTTTTGTAGTATTGCAGATATAACTCATCTTCAGTTCTGAGTTCTCCAATGTCAACAACATCAGATGGAGACTTAGAGGGAGTGCAAATTAGATTAAGTGGAATTTTTGTTTATGGACTAGCAGTCCTCAATATGTGTGTGATGCCCTAGTCACCTCTCGGAACCATTTCCTCCTCCAGGCTATCTTCTCGTTCTTTTGGCCAGAGAGGACCCCTCTCCATGGGCTCCCCTTTCCATCCTCTAAACTTTCCCCCCTTCCCCTCACCTCTTCAAAAACTCCTTCCTCCCAGCTTGACTGGTTGAATATAGTTAGCCTAAGCATTTATCGTCAAAAGATCTTCATGTTTCCATTTGGCAAGAGCTTGATGAAGTGGTTGTTTTTCAAAAAGCTAAAACATATGCAGTGGTCGAAAAAATGGAATTGGTAAAGGCCATACTATGAAGCTCTTCTTGTAGACTTGCGTAAAACATGGAACCTTTAAGGTACCTTTCAGTTATTCAATCTGAGTGATGGATTTTTTTCTTATTAAATTTCTTCTACTGTGGATTACAAAATGGTTTGGAATGGAGGTGTTTGATTTCTTTTGGGCAAACCCTTCATTCTCCAATAATGAACCCCCAAATTCAAATCGCTGAGGGAAAATTTTCCCACAGTCTCTATATGGTTTAAAATTATGGACCTTCCTCTTTATTGTTGGAATTCGGAGGGCATCTCTAGTATTGCTAGTAAGGTGGGTATTCCGCTTGATGTGGATGCTCTTACTGCGCAAAAAATAGACTTACTTACGTCAGGGTTTGCGTCCAGGTTAACAACAAAACTTCATATCCTGAGTATGTCCCAATCTCCATTGAAGGTGAAATCACCAAACTTAAGATTCAATATGAATGGAGGCCTTCTCCATGTGATTTTTGTGGTTGTATGTTTCATACAATTACAACTTGCCCTTCTAAGCCCGATATCGAAATTGCTGGAACTTTAAACCCCGCTCAAGATCACAGGGGTAGAAGCAGCTCTCGTGCTCCTAACGGGGGGAGAAAAACCATGGGAATAGCTGTGTTAGGGTCCCTCACATACTCCAAAACAACAACCACTCTTTCGCCAAAGCTCCTCTCCCAATCCTAAGCTCTGCTACAATAAATAATCTTTATGCCTCTTCTTTAGAAGTTGCTCCCAATTCTGAAATCCTCTTAGCCTCCAATTTGCAATAGCCTCCCATACAAGCCCCCTTAATGCCACCTAAAAATCAGCCTCCCATAAAATCCTCTCACCCCCCAACCAAAGTATGCCAACCCCCAGCCACCATTCATAATCTGAATTCTCCATCCGAGGATGCTATCTTAGGTGACATCATCCCTAATATCATTATTAAGCAACCAGCTCATATCATCTCTCCAAATAAGTTTGATGTTTTATTAGATACCCAAATTGAAGCTACTTCCACTTCCTCTACCTCTCTAAAAAAGGATTCAGCAGCAAAAAATAGCCCTAAAACCATTACTCAGAAAAATCCTACTCTCTCATTCAAAAAATATCAGAGACAAGCATTCCAAAAAGCCTCAAGTCACCTCATTCAAATCCCAATGACCCTACCTTCCATAGCATCATGGAATATTAGAGGTTTTAACAACCCTAGCAAGGTTATGGTTTGCAAACGCTTTATCGAGGAGCACAAATTGGATATGCTCTGTTTATTAGAGAATAGGATTCATCTTGAATCTATCTCTGATCCCTGGTTCTTAAACTCCCACTTGGTCTTCAACATGGAAGAAAGCTGTAATAATTTTTCTTTTGCTAGTTTAGATAGAATCTAGATTAAATGGTCTGTTAGCAAAATGGACTTCTCTCCCACTTTCATGTCTTATCAATTGATTAGTGGTTTGGTTACTTGTGGCTCCCCTCCTGCTTTTTTAATATCCATTGTTTATGGATCTAATTCTGTAGAAGGTCGTCACTTTGGCAACAAATTAGAGAAGTCAAACCAAACCATTCTATGCTTTGGATTCTTATTGGAGACTTCAATTGCTACAGATTTCAACATGAAAAATCAGGTGGTTCTACTTTGCATACTAGCAGGCTTGGGGATTTTAATTCCCTTATATTTGATACCCAACTTTCTGATCTGCATCCACTGGCCTCTTTTACACTTGGCTTAATCACTAATTGGAGAAACCCATTTGTATCAAGCTGGGAAGGACACTTGTTAATGATGACTGACTGTCTCATTACCCCAACTCCCATTATATAATTGGTGATCCATTATGCTCTGTTCATTCTCCTCTGATAATCGTTGATGGTACCCCGACAATGCATGGCTGCTCATTTCTAATTTAAGAATTTTCGGACTTTGACGAATGAGTACTGGAACATCTTACTTAATGTGTTTATGACCCCTACTATTGGCAATCCATTAACTGATTTTACTCATAAACTCAAGCGGGTCAAAGCCCTTATAAAGAGTAATTTGTGGGCATATGTTAATTCCATTGAGAACTCCTAAAACATCCTTCAGGAAAAGCAACACTATCCTAATTCTATGTTGGACAATGATTATAATAATCCTCAAATCAATATTGCTTTGAAGACTGTCAATGGGGAAATTGTCAATTTAATGACCTCTTGAGCTTCTTGGATTTATAAACGTGCCAAGGCCAAATGGTTAAAGGAGGGTGAGGATAACCTCAAGTTTCTCTACTCTAAAATTTGTTTAAGGATTAACTTCAACAATTCCACTTTATATAGTGCTTTGGGAGAGGGCAATTTTTGTAATGCTAAGGAAGCTATAACTATTCAGTTCCATAACCTATACAATTCTAGCTCCTTACCCACTCCGGATGTCTCTATTTTTCCTAAAGGGAAGGTGGTCCCGCCTCATTTGATATCTCTTCTTTCAGACCCCATTTCTACTAAGGAAATTAAAAAAACTTTTTTTTTCAGGTGCCACCTCTTCTTCTCCAGGCCCTGATGGTTTCAACTTCCATTTCTATAAGACGGGGTGACATATTTTGGGTCCTTCATTATGCAAAGCAGTTTTGTCCTTCTTTGACAAAGGTTACCTACCCAAAAGCATTAAAGCCACTGCTCTTGTCCTCATCCACAAATCCTCTCACACCACTTCAATTATGGGCTTCAGACCTATTTCCTTCTGTAACACCCTTTATAAGATCATCTCCAATATCTTAGCTTCCAGACTTAAACTCATCATGCCCATTGTTATCAATCTGGCACAAGCAGGTTTCAATTAATAAATGGATCTCTACTGACAATGTGATCCTAGCTTCTGAGCTTTTGGGTTTTTTCAGGAGGTGTTCTAATGCTAATTATATGTGTGCAAAACTAGATATCAAAAAAGATTTTGATACCATATCTAGAAAGTTCATTTTGCAAAGGATGGCGCAAAAAGGGGTGCCTCAAAATTTCAACAGGTGGGTTAAATCCTACATTACAAATGTTCATTTCTCTGTTCGTCTTAATTATGGTTTGGAGGGCTTCATCTCCTCCAATATTAGCATTCATCAAGGCTGTCCGTTGAGCCCATATCTGTTTGGTTTTGCTTTGGATACTTTCTCTTGTCTATTAGACTACTATGATGGGAGCAGTGGATCCCAAGCTGTTGGCACTAATGGATTTCACTTATCTCATCTTCTCTATGCAGATGATCTTCTTGTCTTTGGTTAAGCCAACATTGATAATAACAACACCTTATTCAATTTGTTGCAACCTTTTTGTGGGATCCTCTGGTTTAAAAATGAATCCAGATAAGAGTGCTATCATGCTCAAACCATCCACTCCCCATGCTAATGAAATATGTGTTGCTCTTCATATTCCCACCTTATATTCTAAACTCATTTACTTGGGCATTCCTATCTCCATCAAGATAACATCTCTTATTTCTCTCACCTCAATGATATTATCACTAACAAGGTTTCAGGTTAGAAAGCAAAATCTATTTCTTTTGCAGGTAGACTTTAGTTCCTCCGATTTACTATATGGAATACAATTGCCTATTGGATTCGAGGTGTCATCATACCCAAAACCTGTTGTAAACAAATTGCCAAAATAGCCACAAAATTACTTTATTTTGGGGATCTTCAAGTCAAGAAAATTCATTTGGTGTCTTGGAGCAAGACGTGCAAGCCGAAAAACAAGGTAGGTTTGGGGCTTCCCACCTTCCAAGCTTTGAGATATTCTTTTAATTGCTCACTGATTATGAGAATTTACAACTGCTCCTCTCCTTTGTCCTCATGATTTCTAACTACTTTCAGCTCTCCATGGAAAAATTCGCCTCCCACCTCTTCTGCGATGTGGAAAAGTATATGCGAGATTGTTATCTTAGCCAAAAATAATTTTGTGTTTAAAGTAACAACTGATTCTCCTATTAGTTTAAAATGGGATCATTGGTGTGATGGATACCGTCTCCTAGAGCTTCAACATCACCAATCTCTTACTTCCTCTTACCCTGATGTTGCTTTACTTACCCGCTTAATTAACTCTTATGGATAGACTTTCCCCTCAGGCTGTCACGTTGATATTCAGAATTCTATCTCTAAAATCCACATATATACGACAGCGTCCTATGCTTAAGTTGGGTCGATGGTAAGATGGCTAAGTTTAATACTTTTTTAAACGATTACTATAAATCTGAAATGGATGTGACTTGGCACAAATCTGTGTGGCACAAACATTATGCCCTTCGCTTCTCACTATTTGGCTGGTTCTGTTTTTCTGGAGGTCTTAAAACCTTTGATTCTCTCATCCGAAGGAACTTTGACGTTGATCCTATATGTAGTCTCTGCAATTCGAAACACGAAAGCTTATCTCATCTATTTTTTGACTGTGATTTCGCATTTGCTATTATTTTTGAACCGATTCGTACTTTAAGAATTTTTCTCATGAGGCCAAATCTTAGTATAGTGGTGGAATTTTTGGTGGATGACATCTATTCTATGGGATATAAGAGGAATTTTGACTTGATTGTTCTTTGGGCTGCTATCTACTTCATTTGAAGGGAGCGAAATAATAGAAAATTTAACAAGCATTATAAGATTTCCTCCACTAGTCTCATTATATATTAAAAAGGCAGTAAGACTCAAACTAGCAAAATGGAAAAATGGTAATGAGCTCATGCTCATGCTGTAGAGCCGCAAGCTTGCAGGTTTTGGGATATATCTGTTTTGTTGGGTTTCATGCACGAATGGATATTACTGGGCGATGATGATCGAGTTGCATTCTTATCCCTTTTGGACAACGATTATTTTGAACTTCTATTGGATGGCATCTCTGCAAATAGGGGATGGTGCCGGAATTTTCTGAATGCAACTTTTATATATTTCATGAGCCCACTTCCTCTGCTGAGGATTATTTTTATGGTGCCGATCTTTCTTTTTTGACATGTGTAACCTCTTGTTTTGACACCCTTTGGATGAGCTTTTTGCTTTTTTTAGGACTCTTCCTCACTTTTGTTTTTTTCTCCTTTTACACATGTAACTAATTCTCTTTTCATTATAATGGAATTTGGGCTTTGCCCACAATTTTCCAAAAAAAAAAAATTGTTTATAAAATAATGTAAATATAATTTGTAATTTTTATTTGTATAATAATGTAAATCACTAAATGTGTTGTATATTATTAGTACTTATTAGCATTTTGTTAGTATTCAAATAAATTAAATTAGTGTTAGTATTTTGTTAATATAATTGGTTATTTGTATTCATTTAATCATTTATAGTTGCTCAAAGCTTCAAACAAATAAATAATTATTTTTGATTGATTAAATAAATAATAATTGAGAACAAATAAATAAATAATTATGATGAGGATGTATTTAAGTTTATTGTATTTTATATTTTTAATTAAATTACTTAAAATCTTAAATAAATCTAAAATAAAAAAATACAAAAAACTAAGAGCAAAACGGGTTGGCGGGTCAATTTGGGTTGACCCGAACCGGAACCTGAAACTTGAATCAGGTCGGATTTCGATTAGAATTCCCGACTCGTTTTTATAGTTGAGTCAGGTCAATTGAGAGGGGTCAAGTTCGAGTTAAACTCGAATCCGACCTAATAACCCTTTTTAACACCCCTACTTTTTAGTCTTCATAATTATGTACTTATATTTTAGTGAGAAATAATCTATAAGATTATAATATTATAAGTAATGTCGTTGGGAGCTTTGACTATGAACCAAGAGATCTTGAATTTAAGTTTTGCATATATGATGATGTGTATAAATTTGACTTAATTGATCTATATGTCAAAAAAAAAAAAAAATGTAAGTTCACTCAAGCACCATGCACCACACTGAACTGTAGTCTAAGGGTATCTAACGAGCTCTCAAGAAGCAGGTCCAGTAGAGTCGGAGATCGATGTCTCTCATCCTGCATTCAACGTCTCCCTTCCTAATTCCCAAATATCGTAACCCTTCAAACCCTATCTTCTGTTCTCCGACCTCCAGCTACAAAGTAGCAACTATTCTCTCCTCCTTTGGCCCGTTGGCCATCGCCCTAAGTCTTACCTCTCCTCTTTCTTCTCTTGCTTCCTTTCCCTTTGCTTCGCAGAACTTTCCCATTTCCACCACTCCGTACTCCCAATCCCAGAGTTTGAATCTTGGATTGGAAGATGGGTGAGCCCAAAAATCTCTTTTTTTTCATCCCATTCTAGTTTTTTTAGTTCCATGTCATTAGTGCAATTCTATGTTTTGCAGAAAGATTAGGCCTTGTCCGTCCACTAATCCAGGTTGTGTTTCTAGTAATCCGAAGTCGTCTTCGTTTTCTTTTCCATTGGCGATTCCAGAGGACTTTTTAGAGAACCCTGTGCAGGTGACTTTATTTTTCTATATGATGATCAAGTCTTTTCTTTTTTCTTACGTAGCCATTAATATTTTTTTATTTTACATTGGATTTCTTAGAAACTGCGGGATGCGATACTTAGAACGCAAAGAAATGTTAAGTTTGAGGTCGATGAGGAAACCCCATTTGGTAACATGAACAGTATTTAGCTTATTTTTTGTATCTTTAAAAGTTCTCTTCACAATGTGGAGGTTTTGCTATTTTATTTGCATGCCTAAATGATGCAGAAAGTCTGGGTATTAAGCACAACATTTCTCAAAAATTGCGAGGAGTATAGGCTTTGAAAATTAATTCAAATACTTCAAGAAAAAAAAAAACTAGTTTGATTTCCAGAATAGTTTGTTTTGATTTTAATTTTAGCTAACTTGATTTTTAATGATTCTCCCAACAAGAAATTCCTATTATTGGAAACACAGCTTGAACATTGTTTTGAAACTATTTGGGCTGGATCTTGGCACCAACCTGTAATGATCAAAGTCGAATCACGAGTCCTATTAATGAAGCAAATTCAATAAAACAAGAACTGGTACCATAGAGAAGCCGCCATGAACTATAAATTCTTGACCAATTCAAGAGATCATTCAATGTAGTTGAAATAATTGAATTGGGGATTGTTTGGTTAAGTAATGGAAACTCAACCAAATTCGTAACTGTTTCAATATCATCCTTTTCGTTGCTTTTATTTTGATTTTCTAACTTTTTAATATAAAAAATTTGATATAATTTGAAAATTTATCTATTTTGGGCATTTCTTGTGATGTAATTTTATCATATGCAAAGATTTTAGGGGAAAAAATGACCTGTTTTTATGTAGAATTGCCTATCAAAACTGAATACAATGAATGCACAAAGTAATGATGGAGACCAAGCACCATAAGAAGTCACCAAAATTTATGCGGAGTGGCCAAAATTTTCTAATTAATTCCCTGAATCTTCTTTGTTTTAGGTATTTCTACAACCACTTAATCCTAGGATTTGCAGGTAAATTCCAAAGAAAATTCATACAAACTACCTTCTCGCCTCATGTGTATAAGGCATTTCTAGGAATCCTTAAGCAGGTGATCACAAATCTAAATCAAATTCAAAGTTTCAAAACCATCTAAAATAACAAATTATACAACAAAATTTCCAAAAACTTGTTTATCTAAAAAAAAAGGATAATTTTTTATGCCAAAATTCACTTATTTGAAATTTGTTATATCATGACAAAATTTGAGTCAAAATCCTAACAATTTGCACTCTGGACTAAAAAAAAATACGGCAATACATTTGGATATGCTCTATGACTCTTCTCTAAATCCATGCTCGCAATACTCTGAAAGCACAATGCAACCTCAGTGAATCCCAATTGATGGAATAACATAATACTCATGAGATACCTTTGAACATGTTTTTTGCACATAAATATAGATTTATTAATATTGAAAATTATTTGTAATTTGTTGACCCTATGAGCCCACTAAGTGGATAAGGTTATTTTGATGTTGACAAATATATTGTGGAAAAATGATAAGAAGAGGCTCACAAAGAAATCTATCCCTTAATTAAGTTATTTGTGTAAAGGAAATATAAAGCAATGTGTGCATAATAATAATTAAATAATGTATTAAAAACTACATCATCAATATCTTTATTCTAGTCCCCTTCAGCATCAAAAAGGAAAACGCAATGTAATCATGCCAAAATAAAGTATATAAAAGAAATATAAACATAAACATTGCATAATAGAAAGTTCATACACTTGTATAAGAGATTTTGCTACATAAAAAATGCAGGACATTTCTTGCAATGTCATACATTATAAAAATTTAAGAAGTATGAAATAATATTATAATAATTATAGCCTCAACGGTAACTACAAAGTAAGAACCCTCATTCTCATCATTTGGAAGAGGAGCATTTGGGACAAGACCATTGACCTACATCCAATTCGTCTTCCAGTTGAGTATTCCAAGAGGAAAAAGTCTTTATCCTACTTTGAGTGAACCCTTTGAAAATCTCTCATATTGATTAGGATAAAAATTGTTGAAACATTTCAACAATGTCTTCATACTCCATGGAGTGTAGATGATTGGGTTGTTTTTACTGCAAATGATGAGCTTTCATCCTTTTCTTTTGCCCATTGTGGTGGTGAAAAAAACAGCTTATTCACCTTCTTCTTCTTCTTCTCTTTAATCATCATCAACATCTTGAACTTTTGCGGCTACTTGTCAAACACCTAATCTAATATTTGGAAAATCCAACAAGAAGACAGCTTAGTGTCATCAGCATGCATATGAAGGACATTCAAATCATGCTAAACAAGTATTCAATAATGTAGTTGGGATTAAATTTGGGATACAAGTGAAATTAGGATCTTGAATATGAGAGATGCTCTTGATGATGTCAATAAGATCATTAACAATATCAAACTGAACATGCAATATGACAAGTGAAAAAGCAAGGTGATATGAGAACGGTCACCATCCTTTTGTAGCATAGTCTATCATAGAGCATATAATAAATTGTCATTGGAAATTGTGATTATTTATTTCTAAAGCTTTTAAACACTGATTTTATGTACCCAAAAATAATAGAACACCGATCCAAACCTCATTGTAGAATTAGAGCTCATTCTAATCATAATGGTGGTCTTTCTTGTTTTTTAGACATATCAAAAAAGATTTCTATTCCCCGCGTAAAAATCAAGACTAGGATATGAGTTTAGTGGAAAAAGTCCTTTATTGGGTTTGAACCGATAACTTACGCCTCATTGTAGATTCTCGATGGCTCAAATGGTAAAATTGTTGTTTAAAACATCAAAATGACTTAACTGATCGGACTTGGTGCATGCAACATCGATGGTGAGATTATTATTGGATATTTAAACTAATGAGAATGAATTAGAGTATGGCATTAGATAATGTTCCTGTTGTCGATGCCTCAGACCAAGCCAAAAATATTTACACCATAGTCAATTTCTACAAGCAATGGAGCAGAATTGATGGTAACACCTTTGATAAAGGGAAATGTATGATTTAACATGGGGTTGACTTGAAGGCTTCTACATCTAGAAGACGTGGACTCACCCCTTTTGAAGAGAGGGGTTCATTTCTCTTTTTTCTATAAACATGATGAAGAGAATAATAAAATGAAGAAAATGTAGCTCAAAATTAGATGAATTGAGAGTTTATTGATTTAGGTCCAAGACAATTTGAGTTATACCAACACAGTGAAATTATTCTTTTAGATAAAATTTATGGTTAGAGATTAGAAATGGGGTGGAATGAACATAAAATATGGTTTAAATGTAGTAGAGAATCAAAGAAAATCATTATTTAAGAAAAATTTTCCAAGGAGATGTTTTGGAGAAAAATGGATACTTGAGGACCTTAGATGATTGGGAGACAATGACTGGGGGATGAAAAGATTGACCTTAAGTTTAGGGCTTTAATGACTGAGCTAGTTCAGTTCCTAAGTTTGTTGTTCCTGATCCAAGTACCACTAGGTTCCGTTGCGTGATTGATGGGGCCCTTGTCAACCTTATTTTTTGCACAACAAAATAAGATGCACATCTTTGTCTCCTTTTTGGGATTAGGATTACAAACAAACTTTTAGGGGAACAACTTCACCTTTACATTATCAATGCCCAATAATGTTAAACCTCACACTGCATTATCTTTGAATTCTAAACAAAACATCTTTCTTTATTCACTCCAAAGCACAAGTGGTGTGGTATGATACCTAATCTTAGGTTTCATTTGGGACGGCTTTCTTTCTACTTCTTAAAGCAGCTTTCTAGTAAAAAAAAAATTAATTTTTGTACTAAAAAGCTGCTTTAAGTAGCAGTAAGAAAGCCGTCCCAAACGAAGCCTTAATCCTGATCAGGGGAATAAAAATTAACTTCTTACCAATACCACTACCAAGGTCTACAATGGCACTGAAAATAGATGTGTCTATGAATCTTAAAATTGAAGAGCTCCTCTTTTAGTTGTTCATTGCTTAGCAAGTGCCATTAGGGATAGTACTTCAGCTCCGTGCACGGCTGACAGTTATACCACTTCATCAGTTATGATCTTGAAGAGTTTTTTTTGGCCTACTTCGATTAAGCTTCTCTGAAGAAGCAATTTTCAATAGTTTTGGTCCAAGTAAACCTTGGTAGCAATAGGGGTTTATGCTTGTGCTACTTCTCTTCCTCTAATTTCTCATCCAATGGCTTATGCTTTTGCTTGTTTTGTTAGCTTATCTCTGAGATATTATTCCTTTAGAATAATTTTAACTCTCTTCAGTTCTTTGTGATATAAAGATGAAATTTTCCACCAGCTAGATTCCTGTGACTATGGCCGGCCTGTAGAATTCCATGGCATGGCGCAGCACAGATTGCCTGCATTTGTAAAGGTTGGAAATAATACGAACGAAATTTATCGTTGCTAGTACTTGTGTTGGATGGTAACATTAATATTCATCTGGATATTTTTTGCGTGGCTAACATGAAAAGAAGGCCGGTATGACAAATAATAGTTTTTACACGTTAAAGGTTCAGAGAACTAATGTGGAATAACCTTATCTAATCAAAGCAATCATACGTTATTCAAGGGAATTTGCCAAACTAGATTTAAGTTGTAATGCAGCTCTTGATTTGAAATGAATGGAGAAGCAATTCTGTGAGATTCGATTGTTATGGTGATTTTTTTTATGCCCCTTTAGATTTTGTTTGGGATGGTTTTTTTTGTTGTTTATTAAAGCAGCTTTCTAGTACAAATATTTTAATATTTATATTGAAAAGATGCTTTAAAAAGCAGCAAAAAAACCATCCCAAACGAAAGCTTAATTCTGTTATATGTTAAGCAGGAAGAGAAGCATGATTATTTGTTATTTTCTTTCCATTATTTATTAATATTAGTTATTGCAAATAGAAATGAAGCTTGAAAGAGTTATATCTAATACATTCCTATCAATCTAAATGGTTATTTTTTAACTGAATGCTAGTTCTCTGTATCAACAAATTTATTGTGACTTTTACTTGTGATACAAGAAGCAGACTTCTTTTCTAACTCTTTACTAGGGCGATATCTGCAAGTGGAGGTTGATGGGGGGTTTGGGCGCGATGTGATGGAGTTCTTGGTAAAGAAAGACATTGTTGCTTACAGATCCATGTCTACAAAGGTTACATACATATATCCATTCACTACAGCTTTAGGTGATTCTAAAGGCCAGGAAGAAAGAATGAACAAGATCAAGGTTGAGTTAGGCTGGTATTCTCCAAGTTTTGAATCTATGGATAATTAAATTTCTTCTAGCTTCAAAGAATAGTCATTCTGGCTTTTGCTGGTAGTATATATGGAGATGTATATACTTGCTAGAATCATGTTATTTATTATTTGTTTCACCTGACATAAGAGTTTAGGAAAGTGGCCTAAAATGATTCCTCATACAGAAATTGTGATACATTATTGATATGAATTTAATCTCTAATGGATCATTTTAGATCAATTCTATATGATTGATGGACTAAGGCTTCGTTTGTGACAACTTTTTTTGCTGCTTCTTGAACCAGCTTTTTAATACAAAAATTTTAATTTTTATAATAAAAAGTTGCTTCACGAAGCAATAAAAAAGCCGTCTCAAACGAAGCCTAAATTGGAGAAATGTGACACTCTGAGATTGAATTTATCACATAAGAAAATCAGAGGGTCATTTTCACCGAAGAATGATCCACAATTTCTTATTTTGTTTCAGTCTTCAACATCAGTTTATGATATTGAGTTTGTTCTCCCACTTCTGCCACTAACACTATCACCTTCTTCCTATTCAACGATTGTTCTTTGTTGCAGAAGCTTAATCCTTTAATTGTTCTATATACAACTTAGCTACTCATTCAGTTCACATCTAGATATATACCATATTCCTACAGAGTTGCTTGCATCTTTTTCTATTGATTATAAATCGATGCACAATCAGTTTCACCTCCACCATCATTATAGGAGATTATTTCGTGCAAAGACCGGACACAGAGAACCATCCGATTTTGTCTCTGTGAATAGTAAAGCATAGTAAAAGCACAATTATTGTTCATTGCTGTGCTTTTATTATTTATAGAGACAAAACATGAGGGTTCTCTTTGTCTGGCCTCCGCACATAATAATCTCTCCCATTATAGACACCCCTTAAACTACTTAAAGAAGAGTTTATTTTGGCTCAAGAGAGGTGTAAAAATTATCCTTCTTATCAATTTTAAACGAGTCTATTTGTTTTATGTGTTTTAAAGGTTTATGTTTTTTTACCTTCATTATTAGCCTAATGATATTTCAAGTAAGTTTTATGAACCATAATTCTATTTAAGTGCTTTAGGTTTCTATTAGAAGGGATTAATGAAAATGATGAATGACATTTGAGCTGAATATTTGAAAGGTGCATTCCATATAACAAATTTCCCTCTCCAACAATATCTTTCTTTTCTCTATTTGCATCATTAAACTAACCTCAGAGTGGGAATCATTTGATCAAACTTTGAATGAAAGGCTTTAATCTCCACCATTTGGTAATTGTAGCTAAGCACACAAAAATATTGGACAAGGAAACACTAACCTTTACAATTTTATAAATAGAGCTCCAATTTACTTCATTTGATAGGATTTTCTTTATGATTTTTAAGCTCTAATATGTATGTAGATTATATATAGATATGATAGTTGAAACCATTAACTATCAAACTCAACATTGAAGTGTTTATGAGTAGTGCAATCACCCCAATGATAGAAAGATTTCAGACATTTAGGCTTCGTTTGGGGCGGCTTTTTTACTGCTTCTTAAAGCAACTTTTCAGTACAAAAATTAAAATTTTTGTACTAGAAAGCTGCTTTAAGAAGCAGTGAGAAAACCGTCCCAAACGAAGCCTTAGAAAGAACTTCAAATGTTCAGAGTGAAAGGTTAGCCCAGATAGAAAGAATCTACCTAGAAAGAAAATTATTTGAGTTTAATTTTATAGAAAGATGAACATCATAGGTGACAATGTGGATGCACGTTATTAATTGATTCCCACTATGCACTAATGCTAATGTCTTGGGAAATTATTATGTGCAGTCATCGGACTGTCTGGAGGAGAATTAGAATATGTTATGTCATCTTGTACACAACATCAGTACACAGTAAAAAAATGACATGGAGCATCCTGATTTGCCTCTGGACGGCATCCGGTGACCGCACAGAATAATTTTTATAATATTTGAGGCTAACACCAATGCTTTGATTGGGATAATTTTAGACCAATACTTTTTGCCTGCTCTCAAGATATTTTTGTACTAAAAAACAGCTTTATAAAATAATAAGAAAGTCATTTCAAACGAAACCTCATAAATTTTTGCTTGCAAAAAATCAAATTGATTAAATCTTAGTTTGAAAACTATTTAGTGTGATAGGTGCTAAATCAGTTTCTTGGTTAACAGTTAACAAATATTAGTTAATATATTTATTTCAATAAAACTATTGGATACTGATCATTTTAAATAAGAAAATTTTATCATATCTACTTCTAATTAATTTAGGATTGGTTGACATTAATATTCAAATGCTCATTAATTAACAGTTTATAGGATTAATTAAATATAATAAATTTATTTGATCGAATAATATAAATTTATTTTAATTAATTAATATTAGATATAATTATTTCTATTCAATATAATTAATAACAAATGATATTGATTTTCTTTAAAATATATTTTTTATTCATTTATCATAATTATTAAAATTAATTTGCGAAGGAGAAGAAAGGTTTTCGTAATAAACTTGTGGATTTAAGTTAAATCTAGTCAATGTGAAGATGTAGTAAATCTGGGATTTACAAAATCTTTGTTAAATCCTACTATCAAATAGACCCTGTGGTCTTTAATCTCACTTCCCATAATAACCAAAAAACACTTTCAAAGATATTTTAAAGTCAATTATATTGGCCCAATTTTGAGCGATAAATTGTTTTTGCTTCAAGAAATCGGCAGCCACAATCACCGTTGGCCCTACTTGTTGTCAGCCATAGACTATCGTCATCATCATCCGTTGCTAGCCACCACCATCAGTCACTACTGATCACTAACTACCATCGCCGCCAACCTCTAGTTAGCCACCGGCTATCACCATTGTATCTACCACTCGTTACTATCATGATCACCCATCATCGCTATCATATTTGAACTTTAAATTACATTTATTTTTTTTTTAAATCATCAACACATTATATATATATATATATATATATATATATATATTATATATATATATATATATATATATATATATATATATATATATATATATATATTTATTTATTTTACGATCATCATAAAAATCCAAAATTTCATTTTTAACTGTATTTCTTTTATATGATTTTCCTTTTTTATCAATCAAAGAGACCCTAAGACCATAAATTCTTTATTTACCATAAATGTTTTAGCTTATAATAATAAAAATTATATTTTATCTAAGCAAAAATTAAGGCTAAAAATATGATTACATTTTTAATTAGCATGAGTCTTAAAATTTAATTAATTCCCATATATTTAACTTCCTTTTTAAAATTAATCAATATCTTGAATTTTTTTTCCCTTTTAATCTTAATCCTCGTTAGAGCCAAACCGTTCGCACATCCCAAAGCCTATAACCCTTTACCTCATTACGTCGGCGCCGGCTGCTGCTTTCCTCCATAATCGATGGCTGCGGCAGTCGCTTCTTCCTCCGCTCTTCCCTTCGCGTCCTTACAGCCCAACTCATCAGCTGGCCTAAAAAACACCAGTCCCCTCTCTCCTCCCACTTTTCGCGCCACCCTTCCCCGCCGGATCCCTCCTGTCTCTTGTGCTGCCGCCTCGACCTCCATCGAGGAGGACAACGGCCGACGCGGCCGCTATGCTGATGAGAGCATCCGCGAAGAAGCTGCACGTCGTGACCACGCATTACCCTCCAACTTCCACGGCTTCTCCGCTTGGTACGTTCCTTTTGGGCCCTCTCCCGACCCCAACGAGCGCTACTCCCTCGACGATGTTGTCTACAGGAGCAGCTCCGGCGGCCTTCTTGATGTCCGCCACGATTTCTCTGCTCTCGCCAAGTTCCCGGGTTCCTATTGGCGCGATCTCTTCGACTCCCGCGTTGGTCGCACCACCTGGCCCTATGGCTCTGGCGTCTGGTCCAAGAAAGAGTTCGTCCTCCCGGAGATCGATGCTGACCATATTGTTTCTCTCTTTGAAGGAAACTCCAATCTTTTCTGGGCTGAGCGTCTCGGTCGTGAACATCTTGGCGGGATGCCCGATCTCTGGGTTAAGCATTGCGGCATCTCGCACACCGGATCTTTTAAGGACCTGGGCATGACCGTCCTTGTATCCCAGGTTAATCGGCTCAGGAGCAAACCCCTCTCCCGGCCGATTGGCGGCGTCGGGTGCGCTTCCACAGGTGACACTTCCGCAGCTCTTTCTGCCTATTGTGCCGCGGCTAATATTCCTGCCATTGTCTTCCTGCCTACCGACCGTATTTCGCTCGCACAACTCGTCCAACCCATCGCCAATGGAGCCACAGTCCTCTCCATTGATACAGACTTTGATGGGTGCATGAGGCTGATCCGTGAGGTAACGGCCGAGCTTCCGATTTACCTTGCGAATTCCCTGAATTCGCTTAGACTCGAAGGTCAGAAGACGGCAGCTATTGAAATCCTGCAACAGTTTGATTGGGAGGTTCCTGACTGGGTAATCGTCCCTGGAGGAAATCTTGGGAATATCTATGCTTTCTACAAGGGATTCAGCATGTGCAAAGAGCTCGGTCTTGTTGACCGAATGCCTCGACTTGTCTGTGCCCAGGCTGCAAATGCCAACCCCTTTTATACCTCCATTACAAATCAGGATGGAGTGATTTCAAGCCGGTCACTGCTGCTGAAACATTTGCCTCTGCTATCCAGAAAACAGATGGGGGACCCTGTATCCATAGACCGTGCTGTGTATGCTATTCAGCCCAAACAGATGGCCCTTTGTTGAGGAGGCCACTGAGGAGGAGTTAATGGTTGTTGCAATGTCACATTGCTGATCGAACTGGCATGGATTATCACGCCCACATGAGACTGCAGATATGGTTTGCCCTTGCAAACCCGCTGTGAAAGTGAAGGCAGATTTTGGGTCTGTGATGGAAAAGCTTATTTCTCACATTTTCATGTTTTTATGAAGTTTTGTGTTCGTAATGCTCCCTTATTTGAAAATGAGCTATGCTGAGAGAATGCCATATGAGTTTAATGCTGCTAATGACCATATGCATGCACAATGTGCTTTATTCTTTGAGCTTTAAGAGGAAATCATGATTCTTTTTGTAGGTAAGGGCATTTATATAACAACTCATTTTATATTCTTGAGGTAGGCTAATTCTTTGATGTTGCTAATTGCTGTCATAGATAGTAATTGTCATGCTTCCTATGTTCTAGTCCATACATGTGAATTTCCTTAGCATACTTGAATTGTAAAATCCATTCCTTTTTTTATTTAGTTTGAAGTTCAAGCATGAAGGCTAATTCATCTATCAAGCTCATGGAGAATTCATCTTGCTTATACTTGAAAAACCACTTGCATATATCTTCTTACTAGCACCAAATATCACTGCTAGAAGGAAGAGAATCGGAAAAAACTAGGTGTATTTGGTTGTAAGTATTTTGGATACATACATATTTCAAATATAGTGTAAATTAAATGCTGCCAGAGGAAGATTAATGGCTCAAGATGAGAGCAAGGGCAATGATGGCTCCATCACAAGTGCAAGATCAATGGCCAATGGGGATTCATCCAACACGAGAAATTGAAGAAATCCATAGTGGGCAAAATTTGAAATTATATGCATTATTAAAATTAAAAAATTCAAATCATAAATTTAATAATTTGAATTTAAAAATTTAATCCTCTCCCTCCATTTGGGAGGTTCTTATCTATTAAGTTTTTATTGCTTTATTTTGTTGTAACCTTATTTGAAAGTACATGGGACAATGGAGTGGCCTCACTCCCTTTTCTTTATTTTAAAAAAATTCTCTTCCTTAGTTTTTTTAATAAACCGATATAATAATTTAAATATTTGCTTTGTTGAATAAAAATTAGCTTTCGATTTTGATGATTGAAAAAAGCTTGTTAGATTGAAATTTTTAGGATTGTGTACTTTATGGTTGACCTCCCTTAGTTGTGTGTTTGCTGGCCAAGCTCGTTGGATTTTTTCTTGGTGGAGACATACTTATCCCTCTTATCTCGTGCCGATCTCTCTCCCATCAATTCCCATCTCAACATTCTTGGTCTTATTCTATAAGTTTTTCCTATCTCATACGGCAAGAAAAAAATTCTGTGAGCCTCTTGCAAGTAATTAGCCAAAAGTAGGGCATCCTTGACTTAAGCTTAGCTCTCTCCCTTTCACCACCCTCCAAACTTCTTGGATCATAACAAAAAACTGTTAATCTGATCTTCACACATCCCCCTAATCCTTCCAAGCCTCTTCATCCTCCAAGGACACAATTAGACCCATCTTCAAATAAGATATTTCAAGGCTAATCCAAACTAGTCCAAATTAGGCATCTTGACCTAGTCCTGGCGTAGTCTTCACCAAATACTCTTAAACCTGTTAGATACACTCCAAAAACTCCAAATCACATCTCCTAATCTTCCCCTTCAACTTCCAAATGGATCTATGCTTAAAAGCCCCTTACATGCCGCATCCCTATAGGTGAAATTTAAAGAGTACTCCTAGGGTTAGTTTAACTTGAGCTTATATTCGACCCTCTTTCCTTGACATACACCCTACATAAAATTCCTAAAATCATCTAGGGTTGTTTTTCACATCATTAGCCACCTACCACAATACTTGAAAGTCTTGGATTCACAACTCCATGGCTAGGCCGAATACATTGGTATTGATCATTTCTTATGGTTGTTTGGTTGATTGTAAAAATAAATCAACATAATTCATTTTTTGTGTTTGATTGTCTATAAACTAAAATAAATGTAAGGCAGGAATAGATTGAGGAAAGAGGTGGGGTCACGGGCATGGGGTTTTCGGTGCGGTTATAGGCGGGGTTGTAAGTGTTTGCATGGGCCAGATCGTAGGCATAGGTCGTATGTATGTGTGGGTGTATCAATGGAGGCAAAGGTTGCACACACTGGTCACATGTATGATTTGAAGAGTGGGGTCACTATAGGTCACAACGGGGTCACCTAGCTGGATAAGTGATGCAAGAGAGATATAGGCATGTAATGTAGTCATTGTGGTTGGACAAACGATACTGGGACACACACATTGCATTCATACTATCCTTTATAGTCCTAATACACCAAAATAAACAACACCTATATCTTTACCAAAATCTCTTCTAATTTTGATTATAAATTGTTCGTACATGTGATAATTTATATATCCATAATCACTACAGACTCAAGTTGGCATAGATGCTAATAACTTGAGTTTTGTAAATAATACTTAACTGAGATGAAATTGTTGAAAGTTTTGTTGCCTTGTAGTTGTGTGTGTATGGCAAGAAGAGCATGATTGGTGCATGAAATGGAGAGTAGTGTGAATCAAAAACAAAGAATCAATAAGATGATCCATGTTATAGAAAGCACAAATTAGATTCTTAAAAATAACTATTGATAGAGAGTATTAACAGAAGTTTTAACGTAGAATGTCAACAAATAATATTAATAGAGTACATCAATAGATTAGGTTCTAGCTTTTATCAACACAACATAAAAAATCAAAGAAGATTTTCTATATTAGTATCATGCAAGCAAATGGAGCCATTAGATAGGATCACATTTTAAACAAATACGAGGATCTCACAGAGGGAAGAAGCTAATAGAATGGATGGAGAAGTTGTAGTGCACAGATGGGTTGTAGTTAGAGAGAAGTGCAAGGGTCTGGTTAGTAGTAGAGAAAAAAATCTGGGCAATTCGACATTGGTGGGAAGGTGTTTAAAGAATTCGCTTAAAACGGGAAAGAAGAAAATGATTATTGTTTTATTGAATTGTTTTCATTTATAAGCTTATATTTGTTTATATATAGGTAAGAGAAGAGAACAATTAAAAAAAAACTTTAATATTAAAGAAACATAACAATAATAAATAGTGTAGATTTTTGCTATAAATCATTTTGATATGATAACAATCACATATCAACATAAATTTATAATAGGAGTAAATAGTTTTTATTTGATTTGATAATTAATAAAATGCTGGCTTTTTGAATAGAAATTTAAAAGTCACTTTTACCAAAGCTCTATGTCGTGCTTCAAACTGAAGAAAGCTTTTTTAGGTTTATAAACATAATCCAAATATCTAATGGTTGCTCAACATAAATCTCTTCTCTAAAACCATTAAAAAATTTTACTTTTAACATCCATTTTGTAAAGTTTGGAACCTTTAAGACTTAGAAAAAAAAATCCAAAAATATTCGAATTGCTTCTATTCTAGCTATGGGAGCGTAGTTCTCATTAGAAATATACCTTTTTTTGTCGTTAAAATCTTGGGCCACAAGCCGTCCCTTATTTATAACTACAAGACCAACATCATCATGTGTGTGTTTTTTTAAACCCATTTTTATCAATTATAGATTGATTAGTTGGCTTGGGTACCAAATCCCAAGCATAATTTCTGTTAAAATTTTGTCCTATTCTTCATGCTTGGTTAAACCTAAAATTGATCATCCAAAGCCTAAAAATTATCCTTAAGTTGACTTAAGGAAATGATAGCATATTTATTGCAAAGATTTCTAAGGTCAGTTTGAGTCCTAACATTATCATTTTGCACATTGATAATTTGAAATAAGGGATGATTTTTTGGCATATCCCAATCTTTCAGTCGTATTTGAGAGTTCTCGTATTCTTGAATTTATTTTACAGGTTGTTTTTTAAGCTTGAAGTCATCATTAGATTGCACTTTGACTGTTTCTTAAGTATAAGTTCTTTAATTGTTTTATTTGCATGATTATTTCATCTATATAACTATTATTCTATGAATGCAAACTCTATAATCTTTGCTACGAGGTGAATAACCAAGAGAAATACCTTAATTTGTTTTTTAATTAAACTTTACCAATTTATCTTTAGTAATCAAAATGAAGCACTTATATCCAAGAATTTTAAAATATGATTTAGTAGATTTTTTATCATGTCAAAGTTCAAATGGAGTTTTCTTCTAATTAGTTTTTAACAAAATCCAATTCAAAATATCACAGAAGGTGTTTATATGGCTCAAGGTTTTAAAAGGCAAAATCGGGAATCGAGGTG
This sequence comes from Dendrobium officinale, assembly GCA_019514585.1. Classification (NCBI taxonomy): domain Eukaryota; kingdom Viridiplantae; phylum Streptophyta; class Magnoliopsida; order Asparagales; family Orchidaceae; genus Dendrobium; species Dendrobium officinale. The sequence goes on from JACXSL010001141.1 coordinate 46,292, forward strand.
TTTTTTCTAAGCGAGGCGAGGCGTAAGCCTCAAAACGATTAAAATAAATTAATTTAAAATTATAAATAATGACAAAAAATAATAAAATATTATGTCAACTATGAATTTGAAGATAATATTATTGGAATACAAGATTTAAAAGAATCTGCTGGGGGTCCAAGGGGGCGCCGCCAGGGTTCGACTTGCTCGGTCAGGTCGCAGGGTCAAGGGGCATCGCCCCTACGGGGTTTTCCGGGGGCAGCGCCCCCGGAACAAAATTTTATTGTAAGAGTAATTTTGAAATTCTGCTTGTTTTTAAAGTTCGTAAATTGTTTGTATGGAAAGATACCGAGCGGTACCGAGCATGTACCTAACAGTATCGAGCATGTACCGGTCGGTACCGAGCATATAATGCAATACTGGCTCAGTACCGAGCATGTACCGCTCAGTACCGAGCATATACTTGCTCGATACCGAGCGGTGCTGGCTCGGTACCGAGCGGTACTAGCTCGGTACCGAGCATGTACCTAGTGGTACCGAGCATGTACCGCTCAGTATCGAGCATATACTTGCTCGGTACCGAGCGGTACCTAGCGATACCTAGCAGTACCGAGCATGTACTGAGCGGACGAATGAAAGAAAGCTGAATCAGGAGTTATTCAAGCTTTCATTACTGCACGTCAAAGTCAAGGCCCACAACATCGCTCACCTTTCCGACCTAATCGAGGCCTGAACGTTTCCTGCACTCACAACTTCGGCTTCGTTTCCTGCTTTCGAAACCGTTATTGCTTTTGGCTTCGTTTCCTGCGTCGTCTCCTTCCGACTTCGCCTCCTTCCCTCACGGCTTCGTCTCCTTCCCTCACGGCTTCGTCTCTTTCCCTCACGGCTTCGCCTCCAGTTCGCCTTTCAATTCTCACAGGAAGCCCTAATCCTATACGCGAACACGAATCGACTGCATCGTATTTACATATATACTGAAGAAAAAATTTTGAAGCGGTGCCTCGTACTGCCTCGAGGCGTTACGCTCTGATGCGTACGCCTCGTGCGAAAAAATCGTAGGCTTCGCTAGATGGTTCGAGGCGTAAGCCCCGATACTTCCGCCTCGACTTGAGGCGCGACTCAATACGGACGCCTCGTCCGCTTTTTTAATGGTTGATATGGCTTCAATTGAAAAGTACTTTTAATTCTTATAGATCTTAAACTCTTTTCATTTGAAATCCTTTTGTAGAACCTTTTTGAAAACATTAAAGATTCATCTTATTTGCTAAAAGTTATATTCAAATAAATCTAAAAAATCATCACTTAACACACAACCATATAGTTTAACACCAAAACTTTTTGTAGATTATAGATCAAATAAATGAAAATTTTGATAATCTATTCCTTATATATATATATATATATATATATATATATATATATATATATATATATATATATATATAAAATTGGGCAACTATCCTTGTTTTTTATTTTCTTAAAAAAATACATATGGAAGTTCTTTTTATATGAAATTACCCTTTATGAAGGATAATTTCTTGTATTCATAGAGTGCTTATTAAAGTTGATGTCCTTTGAAAATGAGTTGAACTCAATACAAAACATGGTTTGAACCATCATTTCTCTTTCACATGTGCTTGTCTCATCGATGCCTAGCCCAACAAGCTCCATCGCAAATAAACCCTCATGATAGCATCTTCACTTCCTCAAAAACCCCTCTTCTCCGTCTTGCACGTCCGTCCATTCAATGCCTTTGCTATGTTTGTCATAAACTGCGCTTCTTCTTCACATGTGTGTATCTTGTTAATGCCTTCGCTTCGTTGTGATCTCCACTTCTCCTTCACACGCATTTGTCTCTTCAATGCATTTGCTTTGTCATTAATTTCTCTTTTTCACACTCCATCAGTCTTGTTGATGCCTGATGAGGACATCGTCAGCAATTTCGACACATGTACCATCGAAGACGCCGGAGATCGACGACCACGACCAGGAGTTATTTTTTTGAGTCATTTTATGTAGTAGTTTATTTTATTTTTCAGTTTTTACTGTTTTACTCTTATGGGTGGTCATTTAATATTGTAGCCCCGAGGGCATTTATGTCTTTTAGTTTTTGTTTCATTTTGGCCTATTTATAGGAGGCCTCATGCATTGTACTAGGGGATGATGATTGATGAATGAATTTTTTTTTTTTGTGATCTCTTTGTGAGTTCTAAAATTTCCCTAGATCTCTTTGCGAGTTCCTGAGGAGACGGTATCGTGGATTTTTTTGTGAGTTATAGTGGATGTGGTGTTGAGGTTAGTGGTTTTACAATTTCCTTTTCGCCTACACCTATTTCTTTCCTTTTCCCTTTCAAGAAATCCTCACCCCACCAACTTCCTTGGAGAACCCGAGCCCCTCCCTCCTTGCCGCCGGCCTCCTTGGGATACCCATGCCTCCAGCCACCATCCCACCCGCCGGCCCTCTTTTCCCCTAGCCTCCCTATTTGAAATTCAAATTTCGAATTTAAAATTCTTTCCATTTAGGAAAATCCAAATTAGGAAAGTTTTTATATTGAATCCAATTTTAAAATAAATCAAACTGGATTTATTTTTTCTTCTTTCCTAATAATCACTACATATTTGGAAACTTCTCTACCTCCTTCCCCACTCCCCTCCCTCATGCATGATGCCGCCGGCCCCTTATTGGGCTTCCCCCATTGAATGCTCAATTACTCCTCCACCCTTATTTGAAATTCAAAATTGATTTCAAATATTCTCCCTCCAATTTCACTTGAGCTAAAATTAATTTCAGTTTTTCTCCTCTCTCTTCAATTGCCACCTAAGCAACATTTAATCCCTCCCTAAATCCCCTAATAACCGCCGGCCTCATTAATCCCTTAATTGGGTTGATTTGAATTTCAAATTGGCTCTCCCTCTCTAATGAAAATTTGAAATTTAGACTTCAGATTTTCCCTCTCACCTTCTCCCCCCAAATCACTTGGCTCAACCCAAAAGAAACCTTAACCCTAGCCGCCCCTCACCCTCCCAAGACTTCCCCATCATCCTCTCCCTTCCTCCTCACAAATCTCAAGTTTGTTGTTCTCCAACCGCAACCACCGCAATGCATGGCCGATCCGAAAGCCGACCATGGCTTCTTATATGATGATCAAGGACGAACAAGCATTGTCGAATCTCCTTCTTCGACGTGAACCTAGACGTGGATGCTTCCGTGGAGGATTACTGACATCGCATCCTGTTTACATTAGTACCTTCCATCAAGGAGCACATTCTTCCCGGACGTTGGATACTCACTAGTCATCCTGTGGATCCCCCGTCGCCAGCTACTTCCCCAACGGACTAGACTTTGGGCACCATTTGTCTCTTTGTGACATTGCTCGGTTTGCTCTCAATCTTCCTCCATTAAAGCCCCACCATCAAGAGCGTGAGTGAGGGACCCAAGGTGAAGAGTTCTATTTGTTAGCCGTGGATTATTGTTTTTGCCATAACATTACTCTCTATATTTTTATGTTGTTAAATTGATAGCATCCCGTGAATCAGTTGTAACCGCATGCCTTACATAATTTCGACTTGATAATTCTGAAAGCCTAACTTGGGTAAGCATTAATTCTATAACTAGCAAAGTTTTAATAATCTCATATTAAAATCCCCAAGCAGTTCTTGTTTTCATGCATATGTATCACATCATCTTGGTATCAGAGCATGACTAGCATGCATTACATGTGCTAGATGCATCCTAGGAGTCTATTTAACTATCCCTTAGCTTGTTTACATGCATATCATCGCCTAGGTAATTTTATTTCACTGTTTTCATTGCTGCCCATGCATTTCCTGCACGCATTTAGTGGAGTTAAGTCAATCTATACAGTGTCTTAGTGCTGCCATTAAATCCATATCGATTCTAAGTGCGTAGGACAACTTCATATTTGATATAAACTGCTGTCCTCACTGTTCCAGCAATATTTAGGCACCTTTTAGTGAACTTAAAGTTGTGTCTAGGTGCTGTCCTCACCCTAGTGGTACCCCCATAACATCTAGACGACTTAAGCCACTGTTTAGTTGCTGTCCTGAAATTTCCTGCTGCTGATAGTCACTTTTTAGTAAGCATTTCGTTGTGTTTAAGTGCTGTCCACACTCTAGAAGCCCTCCAAAACACATAGACAACTTTATGTCATGTTGTAGTTTGTTGTCCACACAAAATTCTGCATTGTTTGGTAGCCTTTAAGTGAGTCTAACCTTTGATTTGGGTGCTGCCCAAGCCTTAGCAACCTCTCTAAACACCTAGTGACTTAAACCACTAGTGTAGCTTGCTGTCCAGACCGTTCCTGCACCATTTAGTGACCTTCAGGTGAGCCTGGTTAAGTGGTTAGGTGCTGTCCTCGACCCCAACAATCATCCCAAATGTCTAGATCACTTAAACCCTTCTTGTAGCTTGCTGTCCAGTATTTTCTTGCACTATATAGCAAGTCGAAATGGTGTTTTCTCTTTGTAGAGTGCGGTCCCTGGCACCCAATCTTCATTAGGTTTCACTTAGCGCTTCCCCATGTACCCGATCTGGCTTCAAAAGAAGTTAGATGCCCTAGTTAATCTTATGAGCTCTTTAACTAAAACCCCGAAGGAGGAACATGTTCACTCTCCCCACTCTAGGTATATGCCCCATTCAATCAATCATGATAATCGGAAGATGCCCCACACTGCTTATCAACCTAGACTTGAGCCTAAGCCACAAGAGCATCACTTGGAATCACATTACCTTCTACCCACCTTTGATGGTTCTTTGGACCCTTACTACTTTAAGGAATGGGTTTTAGACAATTAGAGGACTATTTTGAATCACATGATATCCCTAAGTCCCGCCAGTTTAGCATTGCTAGGTCATACCTGAGCGGTAGTGCTCGCCAATTTTGGATGAGGTTGGAAGATTATAAAGAGTCTCGTGGCGAATACCCTACCTCTGATTGGAAAAATATGAGACGAGAACTTGGATTAAAATACCTTTCCCCTACTTATGGTCACACATCCTTTAGTAACATTAGGGGTTGCTGCCCCACCCTGTAGGTCCTCACCTAACCTTAATGGCCAACCCTCTCGTCTCATATTTGGATTGGTCCCATACGACTCCCCACTTGGGCTGATTCATAGCCATCACAGTCAACCTTGTTTGAACACGCGTCCTCTCTGCGTAGTGGATCCCGAGCCACCTCGCCACGCGAGTAACTTTACCACCTTTAAAATCAGTAATGAATCTAAGGCTACCCAACCTTTCGTATCCCCAATCTTTTACCCTGCAAGTGTAATTGTACCTAAAAGAAGCATGACAACGAAGAAATTTCTTGAACCTGAGATTGAGTACACCCATTTCGTGGATATTAATGATATTATTGATAATGAGGACTTCTTTGAGGAAGAAACTGAAGTGAGTGAATTAGAATCCCGACACGACTTAAACCCTGATCTAGGAAAGTTAGAACCTTTAAACATTGACACCATAGTCCACCCTGATCATAGTCTCCTCAAGGATATCTCATTGGAAAAGGTCTACCTGAATGATAGTAATTTGATTTCGAAGGGAGCTGATCTGACCGTGAACACATTGAAATTAACTTCGGAAGGTTCTGCTTTAATCATATCTATTACTGAGAAGACTTCAAATAATTCTGATTTAATTGCAGATAATTCTGATGGCAACGTGGATAATCTCGAGTTGAAAGTGTGTCAATTGAATTTATCACTTGATTTAATTGAACCAGAACCCATTGATCTTAGCGCTATGACCATACCTAATCATATTAAGAATATTAGTATGAATTTGGGAGATAGTGACTTGACCCTGAGTGGTTCTGAAACTAATTGGAGAATTGAGCACCCTCGTGTTGTATTGGAGTCTATTTTAGGAGTTGCCTCTTTAGAATTGCATTTGAAAGAGTGTGACTTTCGTGATTGGACTTATCTCACCACTCCTCGTACCGACTTTAATGTTAGAGAGAGTCTTAGCCCATACTTTCATATCACCACTCTAACTGTTGTGCCTACTTCTGTTATGGTTACCCTACCCAATTTCTCGAGTCTAATGCTTGATGGTGACTCTTTGGGTTATTCCATTATAATTGTAAGTCAGGACCCATCGTCTTATCTTATTCCTGATTCATTTGTTTTGCCCACTATGTTCTTGTCCTTCCCTGTTAAGGACCATCTCTCTCCTAGTTGGATGAATTTACTAGATGACCCCGTTGACTCTAGGAGACTACCTACGACCTTAACTGAAACTTCCTATATAAGTGCCCTGATAGCTAAGGATGTCTTCATTGCTCCCCCTACACCAGTTCCCTTAGACCTGAACACTTTAGATCCCCTCATTGTCACGACTCTTCCACTTTTATTCTATTTATGTGTGTTTGTGTGCTAGTTCCTATTGAAATTGTCACTGTTTAAAATCTTTTGTGTGAGCTCACGATTCTTGTCATTCTTCTTGCATACCGGTTCTTTTCATCTACATTTGCATCTCATCTTCAAGAACTGCATAAGAATATTAATAAAAAGATTAACCAAAGCAATGCCAGTTATAAACTTACTGCTGATCTCAAGAGACGGTTCAAAGAATTTGATATTAGAGATTTTGTAATGGTTCTGATTCGTCCGGAGCGGTTCCCACAAGGGACCGTTAAAAAAAAATTACATGCTAGAAACACTGGACCTTTCAAATAACAGCAAAAATTTAAATAGTAATGCTTATATGTCAGACCTTCATGAAGGTCTTAACATTAATGCTATGTTTAACATCGAAGATCTTGTAGCCTTCAAGGGTCCAGAGTGTAACCCTCGGATTCCACTAAATAATGAGCCTTGTGTGAACCCACCTGGTGAGAACCCCAGCCTAACTCCACTCTCAAAATTGTCTAATTTACCCAATACAGAGAAGATTGAGACAATACTTAGTGATGAACTCAAATTTTTACTAGAGACGATGGTCAACAAAGGTATCTAGTTCAATGGACAGGGAAATCGGAGACGAGAACACATGGTTTGATCGTGACGAGCTGCAACGAGTGGACCCCGACTTACTAGAGTGGTACGAGAGCTCCATAGATGATTACTCGACGGGGTCGAGTTTTCTCCCACCTAGGGAGAATGATGAGGACATTGTCAGCAATTTCGACACATGTACCATCGGAGACGCCGGAGATCGACGACCACGATTAGGAGTTTTTTTTTTTTTTGAGTCATTTTATGTAGTAGTTTATTTTATTTTTCAGTTTTTACTGTTTTACCCTTATGTGTGGGTGGTCATTTGATATTGTAGCCCAAAAGACATTTATGTCTTTTAGTTTTTGTTTCATTTTGGCCTATTTATAGGAGACCTCATGCATTGTACTAGGGGATGATGATTGATGAATGAAATTTTTTTTTTGTGATCTCTTTGTGAGTTCTAAAATTTTCCTAGATCTCTTTGTTAGTTCTTGAGGAGAGGGTATCGTGGATCTCTTTGTGAGTTTTAGTGGATGTGGTGTTGAGGTTAGTGGCTTTACAATTTCCTTTCCGCCTACGCCTATTTCTTTCTTCTTCCCTTTCAAGAAATCCTCACCCCACCAACTTCCTTGGAGAACCCGAGCCCCTCCCTCCTTTCCGTCGGCCTCCTTGGGATACCCAAGCCGCCGACCACCATCCCACCCACCGGCCGGCCATCATCCCACCCGCCGGCCGGCCATCTGGTCACCGGCCTTCCATCATCCACCCGTCGGCGTTCTTTTCCCCTAGCCTCCCTATTAGAAATTCAAATTTCGAATTTCAAATTCTTTCCATTTAGGGAAAACCAAATTAGGAAAATTTCTATATTGAATCCAATTTTAAAATAAATCAAACTGGATTTACTTTTTCTTCTTTCCTAATAATCACTACATATTTGGAAACTTCTCTACCTCCTTCGCCACTCCCCTCCCTCATGCATGATGCCGCTGGCCCTTTATTGGGCTTCCCCCATTGAATGCTCAATTACTCCTCAACCCTTATTTGAAATTCAAAATTGATTTCAAATATTCTCCCTCCAATTTCACTTGAGCTAAAATTAATTTCAGTTTTTCCTCTCTCTCTCCACTTGCCACCTAAGCAACATTTAATCCCTCCCTAAATCCCCTAATAACCGCCGGCCCCATTAATCCCTTAATTGGGTTGATTTGAATTTCAAATTGGCTCTCCCTCTCTAATGAAAATCTGAAATTTAGACTTCATATTATCCCTCTCACCTTCTCTCCCCCAAACCACTTAGCTCAATCCAAAAGAAACCTTAACCCTAGCCGCCCCTCACCCTCCCAAGACTTCCCCATCATCCTCTCCCTTCCTCACAAATCTCAAGCTTGTTGTTCTCCAACCGCCACCACCGCTATGCATGGCCGATCCGAAAGCCGACCATGGCTTCTTATATGATGATCAAGGACGAACAAGCATTGTCGAATCTCCTTCTTCGACGTGAACCTAGACGTGGATGCTTCCGTGGAGGATTACTGACATCGCATTCTGTTTACACTAGTACCTTCCATCGAGGAGCACATTCTTCTCGGACGTTGGATGCTCACTAGTCATCCTGTGGATCCCCCGTCGCCGGCTACTTCCCCAACGGACTAGAATTTGAGCACCATTTGTCTCTTTGTGGCATTGATCGGTTTGCTCTCAATCTTCCTCCATTAAAGTCCCACCATCAAGAGCGTGAGTGAGGGACCCAAGGTGAAGAGTTTTATTTGTTAGCCGTGGATTATTGTTTTTGTCATAACATTACTCTCTCTATTTTTATGTTGTTAAATTGATAGCATCCCGTGAATCTAGTTGTAACCGCATGCCTTACATAATTTCGACTTGATAATTCTGAAAGCCTAACTTGGGTAAGCATTAATTCTATAACTAGCAAAGTTTTAATAATCTTATATTAAAATCCCCAAGCACTTGTTTCCATGCATATGTATCACATCAATGCCTCTCCCACCAAGTTTCATGCAAACCCTCGTGACAATGTTGCATTACCTTGATCAATTGGTTCAAATAAGATTTAAACAAAAGTTTGAATTAGGTTTGAATCTAGATTCAAATTATGTTTGATCTAGTTGGAGACATTGGTCTTTTACATGAATGAGATGATCATGTATATAGTCATCATATGAACTAGACATAGTATGATGATTCTTCTGCATATATTCATGTTCTTTACGAGGAGCTCAATCATCATAGGAATATTGCCTATAATGATATGCATAAACATTGTTATATCTTTAAAGATGTTTTATGATGATGTTTGAAATGATGGGCATAGGCATGATTGTATTACTCATTATGGTTGTTTAAATTGATAAAGAATATATTTATGATTATATAAGATTTTTTTTTTTTATATATATAGATATGTATCATGATAAACTCATATAGAAAATGATTTTCGATGAATTTTTTTATCATAATTTATTTTTTGTGTGGTAAATAAGTCGTTACCTCAAGGATTTCCTCACTAATTGTACCAAGCGTTATACTTATTAATATTATTTCCTTTATTAGAATGATAAAGTATGTTCATCTTAATCATTTGGAATCTAACATATTAGAGCTTTCAAACTAGAAAGATAAGTGCTAGGGTTTTATGCCTTATGTTTTATGTTAATTTAAAATTTTTTGGTTGTTTGTGTTGTAGCTAGGGTATGAGATGGTTGGGGTATTTTCTTAGAGGTAGAAGGGTTTTACAGGTTAGTGGGTATTAGAGAGAGGATGCTTAGTATGGGGTAGCTACTTTTAAGGTTTCTTTTTTTTTTTTTATTTTGGAAAAATATCCTAGTCTTGGTATAAGGAAATATAATAAACCCAACCGATTTGAAGACTAGGCAACCTCCCCTTACATGTTTTCATTCCACGGTAATTACTATAGCCAACATGCCATACTTCACACAAATTAGATGACATATTATAATTATTCATAAAATATAAATTAGCATATGTGATAGTAAATAATAGAGCTAATGATATAAATAATTGATAAAACTGAATATGTAAAAATATTCACTGCACTCTTAGCATTTAATGCTATAAATCAAAAGAATAGAGGGGCATATGAGGCCCATATGTCATTTATATGGAAATCATGCATGCATCACTTATATCACTCAACTATGGAAAACGTACAAACATACGACCACTCCACAAGTACGAGCATAGAATAACATGTCATTTACAACATATTAATGATTATCAAACACCATAGGTCATAATGTGTAAGGTATTATATACACTAACTATATATATAAAACCCATATTTAACATGTTACAAATTTTATAAACCTATCTAATAGGATTTGTACAAGGAAAATATGGTTGATAACTAGATACCAATAGTATTATGTGTTACGTAGATTCATCAAATATAATAACTAAAAACATAGGATAATAATGGATCCCCTTGATGGAAATAGGTAGTCTTAAATTTCGCAAAATCAATAAGTAGAAAGATTGGCAAAATCTACATAATATCAATGTAGATCATGGGTTCATGAGCAATTATGAACATATGTAGATTTATGCAAAATGCACACCATGACTAAGTATGGAGGAATATGGATAAAATTATATAAAGTTCATAGGAATGTAGGAGATGGCTCATAGTATATGCAGAAGCATTTGTTCATAAAAAGTCCCATGCTATTAACATGATGTATTTTATATCATAAATCAGCTAACATGATTAAAATCCCCACCAAACTCACATGCACATCACCATACATGATTAGACATTAGAAGTGTAAAACCCTTAAAAAGCTGATTTTTGTGAGTGCTGTTAGTTCGAACGAACTGGCCTTAGTCCCGGACGAACTGAAGAAAATTGTGAAGAAATCTGTCAATTTCGTCTGGACGAACCTGTAAGGGTCGGGACGAACCGAACAGAGAGCATCGTCCAGGGACGAAATAATTGGAATTAATTTTCGTTTGTACGATCCGTGTCCAGAGGAGTTCGTCCCGGGACGATCTCGTCATCGTCCTGGACGATCCTGCTTGATAAGTATCGGATTTGAGATATTTTGAAAATATTTTGAGGAGAGAGAAAAAGCAGGAGAGAGAAAGAGAAGGAAAGAGAAAGAGAAAGAAGAGGCTTGATTTCGGAAGCCGCGGAGCGCTTTTCGTCCGACGACGCAGTTGGAAGATTTGTTTGTCTCGCAGTAAGGACTCCGAATCCTATTTCTGATTTCGAAGACTTTGAGTTTTGATAATTCTGTGCTCAGTATTGTGTTTCCGTCACCGAATAACGCGCATAATTTTGTATTGACGAAAGTTTTACCGCACAACTTTTGATATGTTTCTTATATGATTTCTGCACGATTTGAGTATTTTCTGTAAAGTTTCTACCAGTTATTTTGAGTTCTGTGCGATTTTTATCGAATAGGAAATTATCAGGATGTTGAAAAATGTTGCTTCAGTACGATAAAAGTCTTATATTGTTGTTTTCCATGATCTGTGGTAATTTAGTAAATTTCTGAATTTGTGATTTCTGTGTACATTCCGTGTACTGCCGTTTTGCCGCCGATTTCTCGTACGACTTCTGATTTTCTGAATTGATGATTTGAATGATTGAATATGCATATGAATGTGGATATATGATTGAATTATTGTTATTATTACTGAAAGACAAGTGAAGACTGGTTGAACCGTTGGTTGGAGATTGATTTGACCTGTACAGAATGGTGTGGGCCGACGGGCTTTCCTTTAAAAATGGTTTGGCGATATCCTCTATTGATCATTGATATAATGATTGGGAGTCATAAGGAGTTTATGTCGACGGGCGGCCGACGGGCACAGAGTGACGACTCTTATTGAGCTAACGGATATAACGACACAACGATACCGAAAAACGCCTTAATAGGCAGTGATTGTACTTGTTCAGTAAGATTATTGTATTGAATTGCATCTGTACGGTATTGACCTATTGATCTCATTATGGATTCATGGATTTATTGATATTGATGGATTTATTCTGGATTTACGAGTTTACTGTTACTGTACGATTTCATTGATATTGCATATTGTACATGTCACTGAACATTGATATTGATACTGATACTGATATGGATATCGATATTGCATTGACTTATTGATACTATGGACATGGATACTATTGATTCATTGCTATTGATTCATTGATACTATCGCTTTATTGATACACCATATTGAACTGCTGCATGTGATTCATTGACTGATACGGAATAGGTTTTATTGTATTGATTTGATTTTAACCGTTCTTGCGATGTATTGGTTTGATTGTTTATATGATTTCATACCAATTGATATTATTGATCAGAGATGATTGATTTGATTGATTCCATTGATACGATGTTAATTTAACTGCTATTATCGAGACGACGGTTTTTCTCTATCGATTTGATTCGATTCTTATGAGATTTGATGTATGTATTGATTTATTGAACTTTATGGATTTCTTCCTACTATTTATCTATTCTTTTACTGACGATTGTGGATTGTATCGATCATGCATTGATTATTGATGTCCGTATGTGTTGCATAGATTCACTGATCATTGCAATTGACTGTTATGGATTTGATGGACTGACATGCATATTGTTTCAGTACCGTGCTTTGATTTCAGTTGTAGGTATTAGGTGACCTGTTGGGCTTTTTGAAGCTCATTATATGTGGTTAACAATTTCAGGTCAGAGCAAGGGAGCAAGAAGTGATGGTTGATCAAGACTGTCGACGAATCCTTTCACTATGAATGCCTGGGGTGTCACAAGAAGAGACCATGATAAATGAGGATATCCTATCAAATCTAGTTCTAAATGCTTATAAATATATAGGAATGCATAGGTAAGCATATGCTATAAATTTAATCTTTGATATCCGGTTGAAATTCAATAAGTGTATAAAAACATTCAAATTAGTGAGTTTTGTGATAATCACGTGACACAATTTTTGTTGATATTTTTTAGTAGGGTGATACCTTGTCTTGAGTGGATCAACTTCCTCGACTGGTCTAACTCTTGAATCGGATCTCAGGACCTATCAATGTGAACATTTTCTCTCCATCCTCTCTCTCTTTGTCTCTCCCTTTGTTCTCCTCTCCCATGATTGTATAAGGGAAATGATTTGGAAAATGCCTTGAGATAATAGGAGTAATGGCAATACAACTATTGATCAATTTTCTCATTTAGAGGAATTCAAGTTGCACAAGAGAATAATGTCCAAATCAATATAATGCTCATAAAATTATAAGAAGTACGCATAAAATATCACATAGAGTTGTGAATACTGGTGAAAATCCATCTTATTATATCATAGATTTCTAAATTATATCACAGGTTTTTGTCCTAATTATTTCTTGGATTGGAGAATCGTTTGCATGTTTATACAATCATATGCATGATTAGTTGAAGAGTAAAACACATTCTTTGGCTGCTTTAAGCATATAAGAAAAATTATACTGATCAAATATGTATATATAGTAAAATTCACTGAAAGTCAATGCAAGGACACTCATTTCAAATCAGGTGTGGATTGGGCTAGTATAAACCTATTGGCTTGCAATCCTAGTGGGTGTTATAGAAGAAGGGTATTCAACCATGATTGGGAATCTAAGAGATGAGAATCTCTAGATTTGGGATACGGCAAGAGAGATGTGCCATGAGGGGCAAATTATTGGGTCAGGTGACCGAAGCCATCTCTCCGTTCGTTCGCCAATAGAAATGCGACATCTGTTAGGCGTTTTTTTAATTTAATATTAACGCTTTATGTCTTGTCAGAGTTAGCGACCTGACCCGATAACGCATTTCATTTGAACTTTTAAGCATTTGCCGCCCTATTTTTTCATTTTGAAAGCCGCGAAAGACGCAAATATCTACTGCTGTAGAAGAAAAAACGAGCCAGAAAATTGCAGAGAAGAAATGGACTGCTCAGCGAAAAGGGAGGTGGAAGAGGGCATGGAAGAGGGAGTGCATGAATCGGAAAGGATGCATGAATCGAAAGGGCTGGTGCATGAATCGGAATCGGAACCTAACTTAGCCGGAAATTCCTCTGGTTTCAACATATCGGTAAGTTAGAAAGTTGTAAACAGTCAGTTTTAATATTATCGCCGCAGAAAGAAGACGTAGGTTTCAGCTCATTAGTCTTAGGATCTTTGATTTTGCGATTTTTAAGCAGAATAAATTTCTTTTGTGAAAAAGTAAAAAAAAATCTAATGTTGTTGTTTCTTAGCTTTCATTATTGATTTTAGGTTGAAGATGATAAATAAAAAAAAATGAACTTGTCGCTATAGTTGCGCTATAGTTGCGCTTTAGTTGCACTTAAGTTGCGCTTAAGTTGCGCTTAAGTTGCGGCGATAGTTGCGCTATAGTTGCGCTATAGTTGCGCTATACTTGCGCTTTACTTGCGCTTTACTTTTTCTTTCAGGCTGTTTATAAAGATGAGACAGAAGCATATGAATGTTTTTGCACTTATGCTCACGATAATGGCTTTAGTGTCCGAAAGGATCATCACAGTTTTTGGCCAAATTTTAGAAAGATAAAATCGAAGGACTTTGTTTGTTCAAAAGCTGGTTTCAAGAAAAGTGATGATCATAATTCAGGAAAGAGAAAGAGATTCACTAGACCAGTTGTCAGAACTAGTTGTCCAGCCATGGTGAGGTTTGTCACTGATGAAGATGATTACTGGCATGTCAAAAGATTTATTGAATCCCACAATCATGAATTAGCTAGCCCAGCCGACCGACACCTTTTAAGATCATGTAGGAATGTTATTGAGGAAAAAGCTTCCGTCCTAAAATCGATGACAATTGCAGGGATTAGAACCGTTGATGCATATGCCTACCTTGCAGAGGAAGTTGGTGGATGTGAGAATGTCGGATTTTCTAAGAGGGATGCCTACAATTTGATTCAGAAGGAGAAAAGAGCAATGATTGAAATCGGTGACACTAATTCTTTGATTCAATTATTTAAAGATCGACAAGTGGAGGACCACATATTCGCATGGGATGTTCAATATGATGATCAGGATAGATTGTTAAATTTTTTCTGGGTTGATGGCAGAAGCAGGATAGATTATGAATGTTTTGGAGATGTGTTGATTTTTGATACTAGCTACAGGCTGAACAAGTATAATTTTGTTTGTGCGCCATTTGTTGGTGTTAACAATCATTGGTAGAATATTTTGTTTGGGCTTGTTTTTTGTCAGAAGAGACAATTGAAAGTTTTACATGGTTGTTTAAAACATTTGTACGAATAATGGGTAAAAAATATCCAACAATAATATTCACTGATCAGGACCAAGCTATGGCCAGGGCCATAGAAGTTGCATTACCTCACACTCGTCATAGATTATGCCAATGACACATCTTTAAAAAGGTTCCATCAAAAGTTTTCATCTACAATAGCAATAATAAAGTTAGAGGACTCTTCCATAAGTGTATGAGGTGGTGTGATTCTGAGGAAGTGTTTGAGGAAGCGTGGGATGAAATGATCAAGGAAGGGAATCTTCATAACCATGAATGGTTGCAGGATCTTTATAAGATAATGAGAAAGTGATCAACTGCTTTCAACAAGGATTCCTTTTGCATGGGCATTTTATCAACGCAGCGTAGTGAGTGTACTAATATTGTGTGTCATGGCATTTCGAAGCCAACAAGTTCATTAACTTACTGTTTTCTTGGCTTGGAAAAGGTACTGATGAATTGGCGGCGAAATGAGCAGGATGAGGATTACAAATGCAGTCAATCTGAAATTGTTCCCGTGATAAAGAACAGCTCAATATTAAAACAAGCTGCTAGATTTTACTCAAGAAGAATATATTCAATTTTTGAGGAAGAATTTATAAAGGCTGTGGGAGAAATGAGTATAGATTTTGTCTCGACTGATTCTTCAAAGTTTCTAGTCAACTACATAGAGAAAAAGAATCAAAACCATCCTTGGGTTGTTCACTTTGATGCAACAGAAGGTAACATTCAATGCAGCTGTAAGAAGTATGAAACCATGGGAATGCTGTGTTCTCATTGTTTGAGGGTCTTTAAACAGTTGGATATGGCTAAATTCCCTGAGAAGTACTTATTACTTCGTTGGTCAACAAGGGCTCGACAAGTTTTTTATTCAGGTTACTTGCTTAATTCTCAAAGAAGTAATAATTTCCAAAGTGGTAGGGGATTCATATTCAGAAATCAGGTGAGCAGGTTTGCATATCAAATGAGCACGGAAGCTCAAGGGAATGAGGAGGCAGAGGAGTTTATTCTTTCCTCATTGCAAGACATGTATAAAAAATTATACTTAATTCTTGGTGGCAAGAAAAGAAATGAGAAGGATGTTGCTAGTTCCCAAGGTGGAACTGCTAATTTGAAAGATCATCTAAAGCGTAGACCTAAAGGCATATCAAATGCAAGACTGAAAAGCCATTGCAGAAGCCTTAATTTTCTGGGGTGACTGCAATTTCTGTGGTTCATGACCTGAACGGGTTTCCAAGTTTTGTATGGCAATAATGTCAGCCCCGTATTTTTCGGCCTCCTCATTGCTAACATTCTCAAGACAAACAAAAATCTGCAAAAAACAGAAAAATTTATTAAAGCGCAACCATAGCGCAACCGTAGCGCAACCTTAGCATAATTTGCATCATGTAAACGAAAAAATTACCTCGCTTTTCTTTAAAAATTTAAATAATTTTGCTGCATTCTCTTGAGTAAAGTATAAATCTGTATACCCCTGCCATATCAGAAAACGCGGTCTTATTTCTGAATCAGATGGTTTATTCAAAGAAAAATGTTCCAAAAACCAAATCTGTATAATGCCAAAAATAAAAATTTTAAAGTTAACATTAAAAAACATTAAACATGTAGAATAACCAGTAGGAGTGGAAACTTACCAGTAGAAGAGGAAAAAAACCATTGATGTAACCCAATGGTCTTTGGAGTTGAAACTTCTTAAAAATTGTGTTGAACTCCCCAACCATGAAGTTCCTTAAGCATGAAGCTCAATTAATGGAAGTGAACTCACTTAAATTATTTGCAACAGATGTGAGCCTTCTAGGGGTTTTATGACTATTTAGTGGAAAGAAAAGGTTAGATAACAAAAACATAATAAAGGTCTTTATTTTTATTGCATTATCAGATAATCTGTCTAATTTTGACATTTCTGTTTTAATTTTAGTTGACAGAGGTCCATTTAGAGGATCAATCCTCCATTTGATATCAATGCCTCTGTTTGGCAAACCTGTCAGAAAATTTCAGTTGTTAAAGTTAAAAAAACATATAGCTATAAAAATTTCATATTCAAAATATTACCTATCAACAAAGCAACCTCGTCAGAAGTGAATTTCAGAACATGATCAAGGACAATGAAGCCTTCATCAGCAGGACTCCAAAATTTGAGAACCTCAAAAAGAAGTGGTATACACTGCTGGAATGCGGGGAACTTCAAAAATTGATGTATGTTCAGATTCTTTAATGTTTGCTCCACTTCATCATCAATGATCTCGACAAAAGCATCACAATGTTTCCGGAAAGAAGTAACATAATATCTAGATGTTACTGGCATTTGATACGGCGTCCTCATCTATAACAACAAGAAAAATCAGAACTATATCGCAAACATAACAATAGCGCAACCATAGCGCAACCATAGCGCAACCTTACATTTTGTAATTATTTAGCTTAAAATAAGTTTAAAATTCAGAAAAAAAAAAAAAAATTGAACACCACATTGAACATATATGCTAGTTATACAACTATTACTAAACCCTAAAATTTAGAAGATAGCGTAAACCTTTCGTATCATTTGCTTCATCCATTTACCAAGAGAAGAAGCGTGAAAAATCAGAAAATAAACATTTGAACAGTACATTACATTAAACAAACAATGGTAAAATTATAACTAAACCAAACCCTAAAATTTAACATATAACTTAAACGCAACGAAAGCGCAAGTAAAGCGCAAGTTAGGCGCAACCATACCTCTTCCTGATTGATGATCTTCTACAGTCTTGTCGTCTACCTCCGGCAAGAATAAGCTAATGCAGAACCGAAGGTAATGGAGGAATCCGAGAGCGCTTACCAGAGCTGGAGTAACAGTGAAAATGTCGCTTGAAAATAAAATACGCGGCGTTTCCATTCTTTCTTTTCCGGAATTCAAATGAAATGCGTTATCGGGTCGGGTCGCTAACTCTGACAAGACATAAAGCGTTAATATTAAATTAAAAAAACGCCTAACATATATCGCATTTCTATTGGCGACAGAACGGAGAGATGGCTTCGGTCACCTTACCCAATAATTTGCCGCCATGAGGAGAGTTGGACTTGGAAAATTTGAGAGAGAGAGGGAGACATGGGAGACAAGGGCAGAGAATATGGAATCAAGGAGGAAAAAAGATCAATTATAATGCAAATTAATTCAAATTTAAATTTAGATAAATCTGCTGGAGTAATCCAAGAAAAAATAAAATTTCTATAGGCTGTTAACATAGCTTGATGTTCATGAACAACATGTGTTTTACCTGTTTACATTTTCTTGAGTTTAGCTTGCTTTTCAAACTTGTTGACCCAAACCTGAACATGACTTTATCATGTTTGGCTTGGCTCAATAGTAGCTTGATTATTTTTTAAGCATGCATAAAATATATATGGAGTGCATGTGTGTGTGTGTACTATATGTGGATGGATATGTGCGTGCGGGCTTGATAATGAACTGAACACAAACATGAATTTTTGACACATTTTTTTCAACAAATTGAACCAAATGTCACTCGGCTCGCTTAACTTTGGCTCATTCGCTTTCCCTGTCTTGATGTATGTCTTGCACTGCATGATGGAGTTGTGGCCAACTTAAGTGACATCAATGTATTTTTCAGTCTCGTGAAGTGATTAACCTTAAGTAGACTGGCGGCTTCTTTTCTTTTGTACTCATTTTCTTCCTTGAGTGGTCAACAAAAACTTTCTTTGGGCAAATTTAAGCTTGTAATTTGCCTCTCTAAGCAACTTGATTTGCTTCTTTCTTCTGTTTTAAGTTGTCGTTCAACCTTTTTTATTTACCTGACAATCTACGACACCAAATTGAATTAATACAAAGTTTGGCTAGCTTTATTTCCATTGTTGTGTGAACTTAAAACCAAGATTCATTATAAGCTAACGTCACTTGAAAAACTGACAGACACAGAATGATGTGTTAACATTGAAGACTAAAAAGAGCTTTGAATGGTCTAAAGGCTTGGTTTTTCTGGAAACATGTTGAGGATAATGTTTCTCAATTTGATACTTGTCCTGTACAGGTGATTGGATTCTTGGATAAGAATAGAAGGATTTGCAATATTGTGCAAATTACTAATTTTAGACATATAAAAAATGGTCAAAATGGTCTCTTGACTTCTCATGAATGATCAAAATGATTTCCAACTATATTAAAAAAATCATTTTACAACTTATTAAAGAGAGATGATGGAGCTATTTTGATTTATTTTTAAATACTTGAGAGATCAAAATGATTATTTAATATAGTTGAGTATAATTCTGTTCGTTCATAAAAATTCAATGAATCATTTTGATCATTTTCCTATCGAGAATCTGAGATTACAAACGAATTTGTTTTTATTTTATAAAGAGCTTTACTCAAGATGAAGAGGTGATTTGCGGTTACATTAAGAGAGATGGTTTCATAGAAAAGACCTGAAATTTCCGAAGTTTACATTATAGAGTCTTGCGCTTGGTCTGGTCAGGAATGTGTACTCTGGTTCTTATATGAAAATTCATTTGTTCTTCCAATGGAAATTATGTTCGCTTGCATGAATCTGGCTTGGTGGGCTTAGAGCTATGGTTCAGTTGTCTTCATTTTGATCTGGAGCTCATGTTTTGTTATACAAATATCATATATAAATCTCTCTCGTTACAACTCGCTTGGTATAGCTTTCAGCGTCAGGCTGAAGCTGGATATAACTATGCAACCATTCATTTCATATAATTTGCATTCTTCTTTCTTAAGCTATTATATTGCATCAATTCTCAGTTATCTCTGTACACCCCTTAGCAAAAATTTGAAGGTTTTTAAATTTTAGAAAGATGAACATTGCTTGCATGATTTCTGGAATATTTCATTTATAAATGTTTCTAATGAAGTAGATCATTTGAAACCAGGGATGTGTAATTCTATTGTCAGATTTTTTATGTCACTGGAGAGATTATTATGTGCGGATGTCGAACATAGCTCTAAATCCGGATACTAATAAGAATGAGCCATATCAGTGATACTGAGCCGTAGTATCGAGCAGTACCGAGCCGCGGGCTTAGGTGTCCAGACGGTATTCAGCTTCCGCATAGAAATTTTTTTCCAAATTTAGGCTTTATTTGAGATAGTTTTTTTAGAAGCAGTAAGAGAGCTGTCTCAAATGAAGCGTTACTCTATAATTAAAAGTGCCAAAGTCAACAATTTGATTGTTTTTGCTGCAAATATTTTGGTCTATATAAAAGATTAGGGTAGGGGAGAAGATATAATCACAAAGTCCAAGGAAGAGGGAACACTATCCTCAAATAATAAACTACATAATTTCAAATTTAAAAGATAATTACATAACACTTTTATTTAATCTAAAATTAAAAAAGAAAGAAAATTTATATAAAATAATTTCAATTTTCAAAATCTCTATACGTAATTTAAATTGTTATTCACGAGTCCTGACTTTTTGCCTATTGATCTTAATCATTAAGTCTTTGATTGATAATCCATCTTCGTCAATAGGCTTCCAGTCATGTTTAATTCATCTGAAAATTATTAGTTTCATGTTAGAACCAAAACTTAAAAAAAGAAGATAGACATATGCATGGCTGTCAATAAATAATCCAATTCAAAAAATTCAGGTTTAGGTTTATCAGTATAACAAACATATTGGGTTCGTGTTGGGTTTTATGACCCGTTTAATAAATGAATTGAGTTCAGATTGACTCGTGAACTGGCTTTTGACCCATTTAATAACTTTTTTTCTTAATATTTTTTTTATTTGTATGTTTAATCTTCTTATTTTTATCATATATCATAAATTTTATAACTAATAAGTTATACAAATAATTTTTTTTTAACTAAAACAAGTTAATGTGTTGGGTTCGAGCCATTCGGTTTGCTAGCAGGTTGGGTTCATATTAATATTTTTTATTAGTTTATTAAACGGGTTGGATTTGAGTTGACCAGATTCATGTCAAAGCCGAATTCAACCCGTTTTGACATCCCTAAATAGACACAAACACAATAAGAAAGGAAAAAAGAAAAATAAGAGGACTTCAAAAATCACTTCCAAATCATCTCCATATAAATCTGCAACCAAATGTATTTCCAAAATTGCTAGAATAAATAAATAAAACTAGAGCTACAAAGTACCATATTTTCGACCAAGAAAATAAAAATAACTCATATTACAAATTGTGGTGATGCTAAAAATATTTATTATACAATGGAGCTATAAATATTATTCTAAAACTTGGCCTTGCATCTCAAATGATAAATCACTCAATACAAATTCTTGTGGTACTAAAAATGTTTTTGCTAAAAATTATTTCACTTCTCTCCTTTTAAATATTGTAGATAATATATGTGGTAATGAGAAATTAAAAGTTATATGGCATGATTCCCCCATATTGGAAGCCACAAAATCCAAGAGTTATATTAAGGTGGGACTAAGTAAAAAAGAAATATTGCCAAATGGTTGATCATTTCATTAAGGCTTCGTTTGGGACGGCTTTTTTATTGCTTTCTAAAACGGAGTTTTAGTTTAAAAATAAAAAATTTGTACTAAAACTCCGTTTTAGAAAGCAATAAAAAAGCTGTCCCAAACGAAGCCTAAGTTGTGGGAGAAATGATAGTTGAAAAATAGATGTTTGAAGTTTTCATGCTCATAGTTATAATAGAGAGAGCAATAAGGATTAAAAATCATATAGTGCTTAATTAGGACATCCACAATTTAAGCCCTTTTATTAAAGCTAATCAAACAAAGATAGATAAGTGAGAGGCATAGTGTTCAATCCAAAATTTCCTTAACAAGCATTAAAAGTTCAATTATTCTAGAAATAATGATAAGAGTTGTTAGAGAATAGAAGGGGTAAAATTTTATTATAAGATATAAAGAACAAATCCATCAAAGTGGAATTGGCTTAAATACAATCTAAATTAATCTTAATAGGGCACTTGGGATGACTGCTAAATTACACATAAGAATGTTCATTATAAGGGGATCAATAAGCCCAAGTCTAATAGTGTGTTGTATAATTCAACAAGCATGTTAAGAGTAGTTTTTTTACTAGCTTTGTTTTCTTAAAATCTACTATAATTAAAGTTCTCCATCGCAGTGCAATAATTAGTAAAATAGAAGACTGCGTGTCAATTAGTAGATCAAAGATTTTTCATGTTTATATGATAGTTAGCTGCATAAGCAATAAAAAGAAAAAGGTGCATGCAACACTATAGTTATCTCATCATAAATCAATTGATCCTAGCTAATTATAAAATGGAAAGAGATTTTAAAGGCATTCTATTTGATTCAAATCCTACCACTATTATAGAGATGAAAATTATTGCGGCCATCCTCATTGTAAAAAATTAAATAATTTTTTATGAGTCTAAGATCATAAGATTGAGTAACATCAATTTTAGTTTCAAGAAGACACTTGAGGTCATGATTAAGAGGGTAAGTACACCAAAATCTTACAGTCATGCTGTCACACTCTAGGATCTATATTGGAAGAATTATATCTATCTTTCATTTTAATCATTTAATTAATGTTTATCAATAAAGAGCGATAAAAATATTATTGTATTTTTTTCTTGTTCGAAACCTCATATCATAGGATCTTTATCATTTCCAAAAAAATATGTAAAACCACGTAATAAAGATATAGCCTAACAAGTAACTAAAATCTTTCAACTGAAACCAGTGCATGATACAAGCGAATAATATGCTATAAATCATATAAAAAATATATGCATCAATGCATATATTGATTATCTGTATCAATTTATCCTTCTATTATTCATCACATCTCAATCCATTATATCATCAATTACAATAGCAATAATAATCAACAATGCTAACCAATAACATTAAATAGTGATAATGATAGAAAACAATATTAGTGTTAGTAATAATATAAGTGCAATATTCGTAGTAGTGTCAGTATCAGTATTCATATATTCAATGAGTATATCTTAAGTGTATCTTACTTCTACACTTATGACTCCCAATTAATGTAATTCTTATAACTCCCTTTGAATCACATGAATTAGCCACCCCGACTCTTTATGACTCCCATCATATCAT
>JACXSL010001142.1:0-10815 GCA_019514585.1 Dendrobium officinale
TTGGATTCAATTGATAGTACCGAATGTAGGTAGTATCTTGATCTTTAACCACTTGAGAAGACTTTAATCTGAATCACTTGAGTTCATCAGATCGAGAGAGCTGGGATTTAACAGCTTTTCATCCTCTAGTTACTGAAATGGGGGTTCTTCTACTACGGCCTTTCTTATGGCTTGTTGAGTAGACGGAGCTGCCAGCGATCCAGCCATATTTAGGCTTGTTGGATCCGACCTCTTACACCCATTCAGGCTTCAGACTTGAGCTAGGGGAACTGCGCTTCCCAATGCTGATTTTACTGAAGTTGACAGATTTAGAGTCATCCTTCGTGGTTTTGGACTTTGGAGCCTACGAACATTCAGTAGTTGCTCGAGACTCATCTTCCCACTGGAACTTTGATTCTCCAGTCATTTAGGAGAATTTTGTAGACTACGATCACTTGAACTTGTCGAGTCAAATTTGCCTTCGTACTTCCTACAGTCCATACTGACGGGTTGACAAAGTGGGGGTTCGGCTACTACGGCCTTTCTTATGGCTTGTTGAGTAGACGGATCTGCCAGCGATCCGGCCATATTTGGGCGTGTTGGATCCGACCTTTTACACCCATTCGAACCTTAAGCTTCAGGATGTTGGAAGACTTCAAGCTTTTCCGACTCAATTTGTTGGAGTGTGTAGCCACAAAAGTCACTTTCTTGACTTTTGAGTCTTGGTTTGTTGAAGAAGGTGTCTCGATCTTTTGAAAGATCACCTGCATAGACTTTGAAAAAGAAATCTTTGTATTCTTTAGCACAAAAGATATATGAATTGATAATTTTAAATATTTATTCGGGGATCTCGGCATGCAGCGTGATGTCGACCCGAATAAATATTTAAAATGCCCCCCTGTCTCATAGGGGCATTTTAGAGCAGAATAAAATTGGAATCTTGAAATTTTAAATATTTATTCAGGGATCTCGGCACGCAGCGTGATGTCGACTCGAATAAATATTTAAAATGCCCCAATCTAATAGGGGAATTTTGAAATGTATTCTCATGATAGAGCAGAATTTCAAAATGTGAAATGTATATGCTAATAAACAGATATGGAAGCATAATACACTAGACATAGCATTTTATGGGGCAGTTTTATGCATAGTATTTCTTCAGGTATCTGCCATTGATCGGCGGCATGGGCCTTTGACCATTCAGATTGATCAGTTGATAAGCTTCTCCTTGAAATACCTTCTCGATGATGAAAGGTCCTTCCAAGTTGGAAACGAATTTGCCACCAATTTTTCTATGCGGGATGATTGGTCTTTTCTGCACCAGGACCAATTCTCCTTCTTGAAATGATCGAGGACGCACCATTCGATCAAAAGACTTTGTCATTCTTGCTCGGTAGATTTTCAAGTTCTGCTGAGCTTGCAACCTGATTTCATCAAGCTCCTCCATTCTTAACCGAGCATTTTGTTCTTGAGTCAGCTCGTTCTGGACAGCAACTCGAAGAGATGGAAGTTCAACTTATAGTGAAAGTACGGCCTCAACTCCAAATACTAGAGAGTAAGGAGTGGCTTTGGTTGGCGTTTTATAAGTTGTACGATACGCCTATAGCTCTTCTGCCATTTTCGTATGCCACTCTCTTTTGTTCTTAGAGAGAATCTTCTTTAGTAATTTCACCAGTGTTTTGTTGAAGGCTTCAGCTAAGCCATTTGCTCTTGGATAGTAAATTGAAGAGTACCGCCAATCAATTTTGTGCCGATCAACGAACTTATAGATTTTGGTACTCTTGAAAACAGTTCCGTTGTTTGAGATTATACGGCGTGGCACACCGAATCTGTAAACAACGTTGTGGGTGAAGAAGTTGATCACATGCTCAGACGTAACTTTTTTGAATGGGGCCGCTTCTGCCCACTTCGAGAAGTAGTCGGTCGCTGCCAAGATGAAGCAGTGTTCTGCTGATGACGGCGGATCTATCGGCCCGATAACATCAGTACCCCAACATTCAAATGGCCAGGATGCTATTGTAGGGTGCAGTGGATTTGGCGGTTGATGTATAACATCACCGTGGATCTGACACTCGTGACACCTCTTAGCGTGGTCAATGCAATCCTTCACCATTCTTGGCCAATAATAGCCCATTCTTTTGATTTTGACTGCCATCTTGGGACCTGATTGGTGCGCTCCACAAAGTCCTTCATGAACTTCTATCACCACTTTATCAGCTTCTCGAGTCCCTAGGCATCTTAGCCACATTTGATCGAAAGCACGTCGATACAATGTGTTGTTGACAAAAGCATATCGTAGTGCTCTCTTTCTAATTTGAGCAACTAATGATTTGTCTGTTGGCAATTTACTTTCTTTAAAGTAGTCAATGAAAGGCAGTCTCCAATCATCTTCTTCTTCGACATCTAGGCAATGCCACCATGATTCTGAAGCTTGACTAGCTTTATGCCTTTTCTTATGAACTTGATGTTCTTCAAGTTGATCTTCGAGATCAACTGGTTGGGGAGGTTGAGGATCAACTGGAGTTGTATCCTGCTGGCTTGAATTTGGTATTCCCTCTGCCTGCGGGAATTGTAGTAATGTTGGCTCTAGGATCCGCCGATTGTGCACCATAATTATTATAGGCCATTTGTCGTCCATATTTGCCATTTCTTTAGCCAATTTGGCAAGAGAATCAGCTTTGGCATTTTGACCTCGGGGAACTTGAGTTAATTTAACAACTGGAATTTGCTTCATAAGCTCAAGAACTCGCCGATGATAACATGCCAACTCGAACTTGGTGATTTTGTAAACTCCCAATACTTGATTTACAACAAGTTGAGAATCATCGAAAATTTGGAGATTCGAATTCGGACATCGATTGCAATCTCCAATCCTGCTATTAAAGCTTCATATTCAGCTTCATTGTTGGTCCGAGGCTCAGTCAAACTGAATGAGAATCTCATTATGCCTCCCTCGGGTGCTATGAAAATAAGTCCGATTCTGGCTTGAGCTTTCTCTAGATTTAGAGGCCGAGCACGCTTGATTGACGATGCTCCATCAAAGTACATTTCCCATACTCGTAGCATCTCCTCTTCTTCAACATTCATGATCTGCTCATCAGGTAGATCGTCATTGAGCGGTGAATCTGCAGGGATAGGATGTGCAGCGAGAAAATCTGCCAACACCTGTCCTTTCACTACTTTCTGTGGTACGTATGTGATATCAAACTGCAGGAGTATCACTGCCCACCTTGCCAAATGACCTGTCAACGCTGGTCTTGTCATCAAGAACTTCAGCGGATCGATCTTTGATATCAAGGTGATTTTGTGAGATAGCATATAATGGCGGAGCTTCTGAACTGCGAAAATCAAAGCCAAGCAATGCTTCTCAATTGGAGAGTAGCGGATTTCTGCCCTATCAATCTTCGACTGATGTAGTACAGTGCATTCTCCTTGCCTTCTTCATTATGCTGGGCCAATAGTGCTCCGAGGGACTCTTCTAGTGCTGCCGTGTACAGTATAAGAGGCTTTCCTTGGATTGGTGCCGCGAGAATAGGAGGGTTCAACAGATATCTTTTGATGCTGTCAAATGCTTCTTGGCACTCTTCGTCCCATTTGAAACGGACATCTTTCTTCATTAGTTTTGAAAACGGCTGGCACCTACCCGACAGATTCGATATAAATCGCCGAATGAAAGCCAACTGCCCTTGTAAGGAGCGGAGTTGCCGAAGGTTCTTTGGAGGTGGTATCTCCATGATCGCCTTGATCTTGTTGGATTCGACTTTGATGCCTCGATGTCTAACAACGTACCCTAGGAATTTCCCCTAGGATACCCCAAATGCACACTTGAGAGGGTTCATCTTCAGAGCATACTTTTTGATCCTTTCGAACACAATTCTCAAATCATCAATGTGGTCTTTTCGGTCTGTGCTTTTAATGACCAAGTCATTTACATAGCATTCGACCTTCTGATGAATCAAATCATCAAATATACGAGTCATCGCCCGCTGGTAGGTGGCACCACCATTCTTCAGGCCGAAGGGCATGACTGTGTAGCAGAATATGCCTATAGGCGTTCTGAATGATGTATGTCTTTCATCTTCAGGCGCCATTTTGATTTGATTGTAGCCCGACGATCCGTCCATGAAGGAGAATATATCATAGTTGGATGTATTGTCAACTAGAAGCTCTGATATTGGGAGCAGAAAGTCATCTTTCGGGCACGCCTTATTGAGGTCCCTGAAGTCGATGCAGATACGAATCTGGCTACTCTTCTTCTTTACAGGGACGATATTGGCAATCCAGTCGGCGTATTTTTCTTCTCGGATGAAGCCTGCATCTATGAGCTTCTTTGTTTCTGCAATCACCTGCTCTTTAATCTCCAATCTCATTCTCCTTGGAGCTTGTTTGACGGGTGCTGCATCAGGCTTGATTGCTAATCTGTGAACTGCCACATCAGGGGATAAGCCAGGCATCTCAGCATATGTCCAAGCAAAACAGTCCCTGAATTCACAGAGGAGCTCTTTTATTTTTTCTATTTGATCTTCTGGTAGAAGAGAGCTAATGAAGGTTGGGCGAGGGTCCTCCTCAGTTCCTAAGTTAACTTCTTTAAGCTCGTCCATCGTAGCAGCTTGTCCACCATCTTCTAGTTCTTCTGGTGCAGGCTCAGCTTCTACAGGTTGATCATCATAATCATCAGCTTCGCGTGTCTCTTCAACACCATCATCCTCGGATTCGATTTCCATGCTCGTGATTGCCCGACAAGTCTCTTTCCGGAGGAATTTTCATTTGATGAACCCGATGCCTTTATATGCATCTATATCCTTTCGTCGTAATGGACACGGATTTCTCCCATACCAGAGGCCCAAGCTTATACGGAGCTGTCGTTTGGTAGTATGAATATTGATTTTCTTTCATAGCATTCTTTGAATATTCTTGGTATTGAACTTGGGTAGCCTCGTAGGAAATAATTCTTCGGAGTTGAGGAGCATGCAATCCCAGTCATGATTCTTCTTTTCACGAACTCCTGTATAATATAACACATTCTTTGGCACAGTTCCATTTTTACGGGGAGGCAGATAAAGAGTAGAGAGTTCTTCAATTTTATGAACCTCGCGCGAAATGATTTCCTTGAAATGTTGCAAGAGAACACGTGTGACTACAAGTACGCTGTCTGAAATTAACAGACTGTCTATTCTTCTAGAGAACACACTCTACACTGAGTTCATGTAGATTGAGTCATAGTCATAATCATCATTTGAAAATTTAACCTGCCTACTCCATTCATCCGTGGACTGGCATATTTTTCAAGATTTGGTAGGAGTAACGTCATCTTCATCCGTGTCGCTCCCAAGATGAGGTACATGCTTCTTTTCTTTGGGAATGATTGGTGATTTAGGAAGAGCCGACGTTGCTTTCTTTCTTCCTACACACTTCTTATCACCTTCTTGCTTGGGTTTCTTTGCAGCCTTAGAATTTGATGCTCTAGCCTCAAGAGAACTTGACGACTCTTGCTTCTTTGGCATGAAGTACTTAGCATCTTCATAAACTGTTACTTCATGTATTGCAAAGGGCTTAATATCGCTAAAGATCCTGAATTCTTCTCCTTCTCTGAGATATTTCATACACTGGTGTAATGTTGAAGGGACAAAGCCATATTCGTGCAACCAGGGGCGACCTAGTAGCGCCTTAAATGAAGTGTCTGCATCAATTACATGGAATTTGGCTTCCGTATGGAGTTCGCCAAATACAAGAGGAAGCATAAACGAACCAAGGGTTTTCTGCCCTTTCTCGTTGAAACCATGCACCATCAACTTGTCTTGCCCAAGATGTTCCACATCAAGGTAGAGGGATCTCAGTGCCTTAAGGCTCATAAGATTTACGGAAGATCCGGGATCAATCAAAATCCGACAGATCATCATACCCTCGCTCTCTGCCGTAACATACAGAGGGCGGTTGTGATCTTCCGTTCCAAGCATCATATCATCCTCAGCAAAGGTGATGAGGGGCTCATTTCGAGCTTGCAAAACCTCAGTCAAGTTACGTTCAGCAAAATACGCCTCATATCTTTCAGGGTCCTTGAGAGCTTGGATCAAAGTCTCCCGAAGGTCTTTAGACATTAGTAAAGCATCATATATACTGAGTTGCGCTGGGATCTTTCTCAAGTGGGATAAGATATTGTAATCTATCCCTTTGTACAAAGTCTTATTTTTCTTGGAATCTTTGGGGATAACATCTTCATTGATAACTATCTCTTTTCCCTTATCTTTATTAGGGATCCCTTTCTTTGGTGGAGGTGGCAGTACTTTGCCACTTCTCAACTGTACTTGGGCCACCTCATCTGATTCAGACTTGTTTGATGAAGCATTCTCTTCAGAGTCAGCCATTGTCGCATCTGGAGATTCGCCTGAGGACTCGAAATCGTCTCCCAGTTTTACCTGCTTCATTTGTGATTCTATGCTTGGGTCTGAATCTTCATCATCTGGAAAACATAGATCATCTGAACTGAATTCCATTGATGACACCATTAGACAGAATTCAGGGGCCGCTTCTTCAGCGTATTTCTCCCTATCTGATATTTTTAATGTTGTTGAGATGACTCGGCATATCTCCGTAGGAAGAGATTCATCCTCAGCTTTTTCTTCCTTTTCATCTATTTTAAGCTCTTTCATAAAATCACCGAGCTTAATAGGCCTCCTAGTAGTCTGGCAATATTCACCCAAACTATCAATAGCCTTTTGAGTTGCAGTCTTCTTTACCACAGGCTTCTTCAATTTTGATTTCTTCTTGGAAGACTTTGGCTTTGCTTTGCTAGACTTTGACGAGCTAGATTGGCCAGGTTGCTGTTTAGAGATGGACGCTTTTGACATAGGCAACCATTTTAAGTTTAGTACTGGCTCAGTAGGGGACTTCCACTTGACACCCGGAACTCCTTCCAGCTGTTTCAACATTTTAGTTTTCTTTTTGGAGACGACGGTCTCCCATTGTTCCTTTTGGACAGATTCTTTTGTTGTTATTTCTTTAGGCGGGAGTACGAAAGAGGACGTGACTACCCGGGTGGATTCTTTTTTGGGACGAACTAACACATTATCTGATAATGTTAATTCTCCCCTCTTGTACATCTTTTCTAGCCAATCTTTGAAGACATAACAATCTTCAATTGGATGGCTAACTACCCGATGATATGGGCAGTAGTTTAGGTCGCCACTGTGCTTGGACTCTTCAGGTCTTTTGCATTCTGGCAATTGCAGACCGTTCTTGAGTGCTTGTCGGAATAGCTTGGCAACACTTTCCCTCTTGAATGAATATTCTTTATTCATTTTCTCCTTGAGGGAAGGGAACGTTCTATCGCCAGTTCCCATAGTTTGCCTCTGGCGCTCTCCTCCACCAGGAAAGGCTCGAGGTTTATCATTTCCTCCAAGAACCAACTTTGGTTGAGGATTTGGATTGTAAGCCTGTTTTGATTTTTCTTCATACTGCATAGGCTGCTTTCCTTTGTCTACATTATACACTACCCGTTTATCTTTATCAGGTCTGGGAGGGAATGCAGAGTAAACATCATTTCTCCTCTGGCATCAGGAGCTTTAGCTTTTTTGGATTTATCAGGGAAGCTTTCAGACTTTGATAAGTTAACTTTTCAAATTTTGCCACCCTATCCAACAGATCCTGGAAGGTAGTGATAGAAGCCATGCATAAGAAGGGTTGCATTTTATCATCAATGTTTCCCATCAATAGTTGAACTGCATGCTCTTCTTCTAGTTGCTGCTCGCACTTCATACTGAGATTGCGCCAGCGTGTTATATATCTCGTTACTGATTCATCTTTTTCCTCTTTTGTCGAGGGCGAGATCAGCAATGGTAGTCTTCTCTGTTGCACTGGCAAATCTTTTCACGAACAAGGCCTCTAGCTCCGCAAAGGTCTTCAGTGAATCATTCGGCAGTTCGGCATATACCATTCGAAAGCAGTTCCACTCAAGCTGCTTACGAATTGCCTGAATAGCAGAGTGTCATTGCCTCCTGTGTTCCCACAGGTAGCTTTGAATTGCGCCAGGTGTTGTCTGGGATTTTTATTGCCATCAAAGATATTGAATTTCGGCACAGAATATCCCTTTGGATATGACACCTGATCGTACTCTGATGGGTATGGGCGACCTTTTCCTACCAGCTTCTCTGCTTGTTCAGCAGCTATAATAGCCTTAATTTTTTCATTGATTAAGCCTTCCAACTGCGATGCAGTTACGGGTTCAGAGGCATTCGCCACATTTTGGGGAGTGCGTTGGCGGGTTGGATCATCATTCTTATCGCCACCTTCAAGTACACCTTTCACTCCTGAGGCTTGAAGCGCTTAAGAATTTTGAGGATTTACAGCTTGATCGGCAGGTTGACTCGGTGCAGGACCCACAGAAGTGGTCTTCTGCATCATCTCCATCATGGCCGTCATTTGAGTCATCATCTCAGTCATTTTATCATTTAACTGAGAGATTTCTCTGTCTTTTCTTCGCATCTGTCGCCTCATTTGATTTCTCATTTCAGCGAGTGTGATATCTTCGCCAGCGAAGGGATTTTCTCCTACCTCTTCTTCTTCCTCATCGCCTTCTTCTGAGGAGCGAGCACTTTGGCTGACAATGGATCTAGCCTTGTGGCGACGTCGATAAACACGTACACGGGGCTGTGATTGTTGGTCATCTTCATCACCATCATCATCTTCCTCTTCAACATCGACGTGGCTGACCATACGAACCACCTCGATCTCCATAGTGTCATCATCGTTATATTCTTTTTCTTCTTCTTGTACCTGAATTTTTGAGCGACGACGCCACTGAATTTCAGATTCTCAGCTTGGAAGGATCACTTTTGCAATTTGCGGACTACGATCGAAATGAACTTCCTCTTTGGCTGAAGTAGGAGAATGACAGGATCTCCTGGAAGACTTTCCAGGATGTCGACTGTCATTATAATTGTCATCATTATGGGCCTTCTTTTGGACCCATCTCTGACGAGTTTTGTTAGCAGGGGCGGATCTCCGATAGACTGTTCTGGATGTCACGCTTGACTTATCCTTTCTTCAAAGACCTTTTCTTTTCGAGGCTTCGGCCTCCAAACTTGTTTGCCTTTCCGCTGGGCCCTTTCGGCGACGGATTCTTGGACACGGGGTCCAAGTGTCACGCCCCGATGTGCTTCCTGCGGAGCTTGTCGTCGATAACCTCTTCTTTTTGGCTATCACAACAGATGATAACCTCTCTCTTGGAGGAGTTCTTCGGGCCTCAATGATCAGTGGTCTTTGAAACTTCTTTTTCATTAAGCCATTCTCTTTGACTGTCTTCAAAACTCGGTGCACCCGGGCAGACAGGCGTTCAGGCTCTCTTATCTTCTGAGGGGTCGGGGCTTCAGGTCGACATTCCTAAAAAGATTTCTTAAGCTCACCAGATGAGCTATTTCTCTTTACCCACTTCAAGTTAGAAAATCTGTTCTGAGTGGGAATATTGACTTCTGGTTCTTGTGCTGGCAGATTGGAGGGATGGACTGGTACAGGTAATTGCTGAGCTCGCAACTCTGCATTTCTCTTTCTCCTCTGCCTTCTATTGAGCCTTCCTCCAGATGAGGAAGCTTCAGTTTCATACCTCCCAGGTGCAACAGGCTCTCTGGGCAGGGTAGTGGTGTTTGCAGTCACCACAGAAATTTTCCTTCCATTAACAACCCTTTTTGCAGTAAGGGCCTCAGATTGGGACAGTCTTTCGAACACAGAAGTTCTTCCTTGAGCAGCACCTCTGGTAGCATTCCTTGCAGAATAGGATCTTCCAGAAAATTCTTCAGAGTTTACGCCGTACACAGGGACGGCTGCAGCCCTTGCAGTAGCTGCTGAGAATTCGAGCCCACACCAAAGTGGATGGTGGCTCCAGCATTTCCAGTTTCAATTACAGCATTAGCCAGTTGAATCCTGGCTCCTCGTCCCAGTTGGACGGTCATCGGTGTGTCCTGCATTTCCATTCTGTAAAAATGAAAGGCAGGGGTTAGTGATCAGAATTGATACATCACCCCCACGCAGAACAAATAATAGAGTTAGGAGAGTTAGCATGGAATTCAAAACCCTGCTAAACAAATTTCCATTGATCTTATTTAAAAGATTCATTTTCAGGAAATTTAAAATTTGATTTGCTTGCTACTATAGCCTTTTAAGTGACTAGCCAGAGATGGAAAGAGAAACCATTCCCCAGCGGAGTCGCCAGAAATCTGTGGGCTCCGAAAATTTCGGCCCCGGCCTCCCCTCGCTTTTCTTATTCGGGCGAGGGAGTTTTAACGAACTAAGTTCCGAGGTAAATTTTGGAAGGCAGATGGGTTTGTAGATAAGACACTACCCAGAGATTTTGCCCTCATTTTGTGAGGACTTTATGATCTGAGTTCTGGTTTCCTATAGGCGCAAGCCCCTATAGTTAATTACCCCTCCCGATCACGAGAGAGAACTTTCGATTAAGGCTAGTCGTCGATCAGATACGTATAGAAGATACGTGTTATCTGGCATATAGTAGCAGCAATGGGTTTGGGTATTTTAAGAAATGATTTGGAATTTGGGAATTTTTTGGAAGATTTGTTGGGAATTTTTTGATATTTAAAGTAGAAATTTCACCATCCTGCACTTAAAGCGGATGGTGGGGGAATGGATGATGGACCCGATCAAGATCCCATGGTTCCGTCGTCCCGGGCCATCGTGGTCCCTGGTCTACTTAGTCAGAGGAGGTAGTCGACCCAACCTGACAGAAGGATCCTTGTCGGCAGCCATGGGTTGCTTCGTCCAAGGGGACCTTGTAGATCTGGGTTGGATGTTGTCTAAGGGGACAAATTTGAATCCACCTTAGCTCGC
>JACXSL010001144.1:0-40000 GCA_019514585.1 Dendrobium officinale
ACTACCCGGGTGGATTCCTTTCCGGGACGAACTAACACATTATCTGATAATGTTAATTCTCCCCTTTTGTACATCTTTTCCAACCAATCTTTGAAGACATAACAATCTTCAATTGGATGGCTAACTACCCGATGATATGGACAGTAGTTTGGGTCGCCACTATGTTTGGACTCTTCAGGTCTTTTGCATTCTGGCAATTCTAGACCATTCTTGTGTGCTTGTCGAAATAGTTTAGCGACACTCTCCCTTTTAAATGAATATTCTTTATTCATTTTCTCCTTCAGAGAAGGGAACGTTCTATCACCAGTTCCCGTGGGTTGCCTCTGGCGCTCTCCTCCACCAGGAAAGGCTCGAGGTTTATCATTTCCTCCAAGAACAAGTTTTGGTTGAGGGATTGGATTGTAAGCCTGTTTTGGCTTTTCTTCGTATTGCATTGGCTACTTTCCTTTATCCACATTATACACTACCCGTTTACCTTTATCAGGTCTGGGAGGGAATGAAGAGTAGACCTCATTCTTTCTGACATCAGGAGCTTTCGCCTTTTTGGATTTATCAGGAAAGCTTTCAGACTTTG
The DNA here is from genome assembly GCA_019514585.1 of Dendrobium officinale. Lineage (NCBI taxonomy): Eukaryota > Viridiplantae > Streptophyta > Magnoliopsida > Asparagales > Orchidaceae > Dendrobium > Dendrobium officinale. The sequence goes on from JACXSL010001144.1 coordinate 575, forward strand.
ATAAGTTTAACTTCTCAAATTTTGCCACCCTATCCAACAGATCTTGGAAGGTCGTGATAGAAGCCATGCATAAGAAGGGTTGCATTTTATCATCAATGTTCCCCATCAACAGTTGGACTGCATGCTCTTCTTCTAGTTGCTGCTCGCATTTCCTACTGAGATTGCGCCAGCGTGTTATGTATCTTGTTACTGACTCATCTTTTCTCCTCTTATCAAGGGCAAGATCAGCAATGGTAGTCTTCTCTGTTGCACTGGCAAATCTTTTCACAAATAAGGCCTCCAGCTCCGCAAAGGTCTTCAGTGAATCATTTGGCAGCTCGGCATACCATTCTAAAGCAGTTCCACTCAAGCTGCTCACGAATTGCCTGAATAACAGAGCATCATTGCCCCCTGTGTTTCCACAGGTAGCTTTGAATTGTGCGAGATGCTGCCTGGGATTTTTATTGCCATCGAAGATGTTGAACTTCGGTACGGAATATCTCTTCGGATACGGCACCTGATCGTACTCTGCTGGGTACGGGCGACCTTTTCCTTCCAACTTCTCTGCCTGTTCAGCAGCTATAATGGCCTTAATCTTTTCGCTGATTAAGCCTTCCAACTGCGATTTAGTTATAGGTTCAGAAGCATTCGCCACATTTTGGGGAGTGCGCTGGCGGGTAGGATCATTATTTTTATCGCCGCCTTCAGGTACACCTTTCACTCCTGAGGCTTGAGGCGCTTGAGGATTTTGAGAATTAGCAGCTTGGTTGACGGGTTGAGCCGGTGCAGGACCCACAGAAGTGGTCTTCTGCATCATTTCCATCATGGCCGTCATTTTAGTCATCATCTCAGTCATTTTATCATTTAACTGAGAGATTTCTCTGTCTTTCCTTCGCATCTGTCGCCTCATTTGATTTCTCATTTCAGCGAGTGTGATGTCTCCGCCACCGAAGGGGTTTTCTCCGACTTCTTCTTCTTCATCATCTCCTTCTTCTGAGGAGCGAGCACTTCGGCTGGCAATGGATCTGGCCATGTGGCGACGACGATAAGTACGTACGCATGGCTGTGATTGTTGGTCTTCTTCATCACCATCATCTTCCTCTTCAACATCGACGTGACTGACCATACGAACCACCTCGATTTCCATAGTATCTTCATCACCATAGTCTTCTTCTTCTCTTTGTACCTGAATTTCTGAGCGACGTCGCCACTGAATTTCAGGTTCTTGATTCGGGATGACTATTTCTTCAACCCGTGGACTGCGATCGAAGTGAACTTCCGCTTTGGTCGAAGTAGGAGAATGACGGGATTTCCTGAAAGACTCTCTAGGATATTGACCGTCAATATAATCGTTGTCATCATGGGCCTTCTTTTGGACCCATCTCTGACGAGTTTTGTTAGCAGGGGCGGATCTCCGGGAGACTGCTCCGGATGTCACACCCGAACTAATCCTTTCTTCAAGGATATTTTCTCTTCGAGGCTTAGGCCTCCAAACTTGTTTGCCCTTCCACCGGGACCTTTCGACGATGGATCCCCGAACATATGGTTCAGGTGTCACGCCCCGATGCTCACCGCGTGGAGCTTGTTTTCGGTAATCCCTTCTTTCAACTATCACAGTAGATGATAGTCTATCTCTTGGAGGAGTTCTTCGGGCCTCAACAATCAATGATCGCTGGAACTTCTTTTTCATTAAGCCCTTCTCCTTGACTATCTTCAGAACTCGGTGTACCCGGGCAGACAGACGTTCGGGCTCTCTTATCTTCTGAGGGGCTGGAACTTCAGGCTGACGCTCCTAGAATAATTTTTTGAGCTCCCCAGTAGAGCTATTTCTTTTGATCCACTTCAGGTTAGAAAACTTATTTTGAGTGAGGATATTGATTTCTGGTTCATGTGCTGGCAGATTGGAGGGATGAACTGGTACAGGTAATTGCTGAGCTCACAGCTCTGTATTTCTCTTCCTCCTCTGCCTTCTAGTAAGCCTTCCTCCAGATGAGGAAGCTTCATTATCATACCTCCCAGGTGCAACAGGCCCTCTGGGCAGGGCAGTGGTGTTTGCAGTCACCACAGAGATCTTCCTTCCATGAACAACCCTCTTTGCAGTAAGGGTCTCAGGTTGGGATAGTCTTTCAAATACAGAAGTTCTTTCTTGGGCATTATTCCTGGCAGTAGCCCTTGCAGAGTGAGACCTTCCAGAAAATTCTTCAGAGTTGACGCCGTACACAGGAACGGCTGCAGCCCTTGCAGTAGCTGCTGAGAATTCGAGCCCACCAAAGTGAATAGTGGCTCCAGTGTTTCCAGTTTCTATGACAGCATTCGCCAGTTGAATTCTGGCTCCTCGTCCCAGTTGGACGGTCATCGGTGTGTCCTGCATTTCTTTTCTTCCAAATGAAAGGCAGGGATTAGTGATCAGAATTAATACATCACCCCACACTTTCATAAAACAGGAATATTGCAGAACGAACGATAGCAGGAAAACTAGCATGGAATTTAAAATTCTGCTAAACAATTTTTCATTGATCTTATTTAAAATATTCATTTTCGGGACCTTTCAGTAATGGATCTTTGGACATAAGAACCAAATGTCACATCCTGATGTTCATCATATAGAGCTCAATATCATCATTACTTTTCTTAGCTGCTACTTTAGCATTTATATGACTAGCCAAAGATGGAAAGAGAAACCATTCCCCAGCGGAGTCGCCAGAAATCTGTGGGCTCCAAAAATTCGGCCTCGGCCTCCACTCGCTTTTCTTATTCGGCGAGAGAGTTTTAACGAATATGTTCCGGGGTAAATTTTGGAAGGCAGATGGGTTTGTAGATAAGACACTACCCAGAGATTTCGCCCTCATTTTGCGAGGACTTTATGATCTGAGTACTGGTTTCCTATAGGCGCAAGCCCCTATAGTTAATTACCCCTCCCGATCACGAGAGAGAACTTTCGATTAAGGCTAGTCGTCAATCAGATACGTATAGAATACGTGTTATCTGGCATATAGTAGCAGCAATGGATTTGAGATTGGAAAGATTAGATATTGGTAGAATTTGGATTTGAAAATTGGGTTTGGATTTGGGAATCTGGAGAGTTTGATATTTAAACTAGAAATTGCATCATCTAGCACTTAAAGCGGATGATGGGAGAATGGATGATGGGCCCGATCAAGATCCCATGGTTCCGTCGTCCCGGGCCATCGTGGTCGCTGGTCTACTTAGTTAGAGGAGGTAGTCGACCCAACCTGACAGAAGGATCCTTGTCGGCAGCCATGGGTTGCTTCGTCCAAGGGGACCTTGTAGACCTGGGTTGAATGTTTACCTAAGGGGATAAATTTGAATCCACCTTAGCTGACAGAGGGATTTGTGCCCTATTGATCATATCCTATTGATTCATATCTCAAGGATTTGATGCCAATAAGGAGCGTATCGGCGCTGGCCATAACCGGTATATCGTGGTGCCATCTGGCGACAAAACCACTCGGTTCAGAGGGCCCCGGGTCGTCGTAACCGTTTATCCTGCGGTGCCATTTGGCGGCTGACCGCCGGTTATAGGACACGTACCACGTCTTTACTGATAGGAGACTGTTTGAGAATTGATCCTAGTGATATTTTCGACTAGGCATTAGCTCTTTTGTGAGCTGAAGTAAATTTTAATTTGTCCACCCCGGCAAACGGTTGCGGAAGGTGGATGAATTTTGCTTTGAGTGGTTGATGGATTTATTTCAATTTTAAATATTTTTGGAATTTTGGGATTGATTTTGGATTTTTGTGGAGTATTTGGGTGGCATTTTGAAATATTTTGTGGACCCCTCCGGTTGAGATAAGCAATCAACACGACCATCATCGGGGTGTTTGGGGTCATCTCCACTTTAGTTGATTGAACCCTGTCAACTCTGTCGAGCTGTCGACAGAGGATCGGGTTTCATAGGCTTTATGCCTTTATTCGTGAATTTCCTTAATTTTAGACCTTGAAGGCCTAAAAAGAATGTAATTAAACAAATACACCGGTCGCTACAACCGTGTATCTATTTGATAGTTCGAACCCTGTCGACTCCTATTGATCCGTATAGAAGGATCTGGTTCTTTAGGATTCATGCCTTTGTTCATGAACTTTCTTTGTTGAAGGGCCTTAAAGGCCGAATATGAATGTCGTAGACGCCTTCTGTCTACTTGTATCAGTGTTGCAGATCCGGTGGCGATGCATTGTGGATCGTAGACGCCTTCTGTCTGCTTGTATTAGTGTTGCAGATTCGGTGGCGATGCATTGTGGATCGTAGATGCCTTCTGTCTGCTTGTATCAGTGTTGCAGATCCGGTGGCGTAGCTATTTGGATGTCATGAGGTATTTCCTCATCTTGACATTAATTCCCCTTTCTCAATCACCGGGGATGAACTTTCTTGATTTTGAAATTTATTGATTTGTAAAGAAATATCAGGATTGTTTTCTGCTCGAGTATAGAACTAAGAAGAGACTTTGGAAGACCAGGAAGTTTGGTTCTAATTTGTTCAAACACTTCCTCCCTTCTGCCAGAGGTGTTCTTTTTCGTACATCGGGTTGCCTTTTGTACCCGGTGTACTTTTAGATTTTGATCACCACTGTCGTAGGTGATATCTGTATTTGTGTCTACAGTGATTCATTACACAATACACTGTTGTTATCCACAAATATCCATTTGCATTTATAAGGGATCCATACTTGTGCCCACAGTGATTCATCGTACTTGCAACACACTGTTGTTATCCACAAGTATTCATGTGCATTTGCAGGGGACCGTTGTACTCGCTACGACTTCCTGAAGGTATTTGTAGGAGACCGTTGTATCCACTACGAGCTTTTAGAAAGTGTTTGCAGGAGACCCATTGCTTCTGCATCATATCCACCCTTTCACCAATCTCGGGTGGCGTTGGATTGTATTGCATTTATTTGTAGAGGATGGATCTTTAACTGCTGATCTCCAGCATTGCCTTCTCAGTCAACAGACAATCGTAGGGATCGTCGTAGGAGATATTTGTACTTGTGCCCACAGTGGTTCGTTGTACATATGACATACACACTGTTGTTATTCACAAGTTGCTTGTGGTCATTTGGAGGGACCCGTGGTATTTGCTACGATCTCCTAGAGATGTTCGTAGGAGACCCTCATTTTTGCATTGAAACCACCTTTCACCAATCTCAGGTGGTTGTTGTTGGATTGCACTTGTTTTTGTAGAAATGGGTCCTCCATCATTGGTCTCCCGTATCGCCATCTCAATCAACAGGCGTTTGTAGAGATTGTTGTAGGAGACTCCAACAGTATATGTAGGAGGGACACTCTTATATTCCACGGCCATTCATTGTTCCCGCATGTACGGTGCTCCTGGTCTTGTAGGGACTGTTGTAAAAGTCCACTACATTTTTTTTTTGTATATACGGGTTAAGGTCTTATAGTTTGAGTTTCCCCGTATATGACCAATTTTATTCAAGTCCCCTACAGTCCGGGTCTTGTTCAAAATTTTAGTGTGCTCCACACTTAGTTCCTCTTAATCTGAGTCCGAATGTATGTTCAAATGATTGTTCGGAGTCTTCTAGAATCTTTTGAGTTTGATTGTATATTCAATTTGGTTTGAGTTCAATTCCAATTTGACTTGAATTTGATCTTCAGTTCTGGCTTGATTTTATTTGGATTTGAATTTTAGAAATCATTTTGATCTTTGTTTAGGTCCTCTGCACATCTTCAACCAAGTTCGACGGTCCACAAGTCTTATGTCCATGTTCATTTGAGTTCCACTGCTCGTTCTTATTTAGTCAAACTCTTTTGTTCTTTTGAGTTTAAAACAGGTCCAAGTGTAGTAGTATTTCACCCGAAATTTCGGCAGCCTCCCGGCGTCTCCCATGTTTAGGGGAAAACTACGAGAAAACTGGGCCTTTCCTACCACGCGCAATAAAGGCATGTATGGTAGGTGCCCTCTTTCGAGGACACCGCGGCCGTGATTTTTCTTCCCACCACGCGCAATAAAGGCGTGTATGGGGTCTTTGATGGTACCTGTTACAAGAAGAAGAGCAGTTGCTTTCCCCCCCGCCCGGGGGTACTTATGAATCATTCCGGCCGCGCAAAGAAAAGGGAACACCAGGCTCGCCTGGCCTCGTCGTGTGCGTCGAACCGGTTTCCCTCCTACCACGGCCACTAAAGGCGTGCTTAGGTGGTTTGCCGGTCCGACACGCATGTCGAGACAGGATGGCGTGGGTCGCTCGCTTACCTCAACACAGGTGTCGTGCCGGTTGCCCCTAATACCACGCTCAATAAAGGCGTGCATAGGTAGACCGCCGGCCCAAAACGTTAGTCGAGATAAGAGGGCGAGAGTTGCTCGCTAACCTTATAGTAGGTGTCGCGCCAATTGCCCCTCCCACCACGCTCAATAAAGGCGTGCGTGGGTAGACCACTGACTCGCCACGCATGACGAGGTAAGAAAGCGAAAGGGGAGGCGACTGTCCGCTTCGTCGTAGGAGTCGGACCGGGGTCCCATCCCACCACGCGCAATAAAGGCGTGTATAGGCGGTTTTCCGGTCCGTCGTACACGTCGAGGACGGAAGCCTGAGTTTAGGGGTTATACCTTCGGGGCCGGTGGGCTAGAGGACCGGTAGTCGGCGAAGAGGGCTCGTGGACCGAAGTAGGAGGGCAGGCATGAGCAAATATTACTTGTAATTAATAACTAATTATTAATTATAATAATAATTAAATAATTATAATAATAATTAATAATTAATTATTAATTAGTAAACTAATTACAATTATAATTGATTAATATTAATCAATTATAATCGATAATTAATTACTAAATATTAATTAATTAATTAATTATCATAATTAAATAATGATTAAAATAATTAATAAAATTAAATCCTCCCCCCTCTCTTGGTTCGGCCAAATTTACGGGATTAGGCCGAAGAAGCACACGACAAGGGAGAAAGTTACCTTCTCTGCCAGCGAGCTCTTGCTCCCGATCGAAATGTGTAACTTCCGATCCAACAGGTAGGGCAAGTTGTCGAAGGTGCGAAGTCGACCGGCGTCGAAGGAGCAGAGGGAGCAATCGAAGGGGAGGGAGATCACTTCACAGCCGGCGAGTACCCGTTGTTTCTTCCGATCCCGATGTCGTAACTTCCGATCGAACAGGAAGGAAAGTCGTGCAAGGGGCGAAGTCGAACGGCGTCGAAGGAGCAGAGAAGCGAGCCCGGCTTGTTGCTTCCGATCAAAGTAGGTAACTCCCGATCCTACAGGAAGTGGAGTCGGGAGAGGAAGAGCTTTCGGGAGAGAGCTAGAGCGGAAATCGGGAGCAGAGCGCGTCCGAGAGCCCTTCGGTCTCATTTTAACGATGTGAGGAGCTCGTCGTATAGAATCGTGGGCGATGCGACATGAGCAGCAGAGATCGTGCAAGCGACGAGGCGTCGTCGTGGCTACGACGTGCGAATGGCAGAGCAGGTGAGGATTTGAAATTTCATTTTCTCTTTTTTTTTTTGGTTTCACGGGAGAAGGTCAACACACCCTTATCTTACAATAATATGCATTTTGATCAAACAATCAAATTTTCGGGATATCGATACCCCTTTATAGATAATCCAATCACATATTTTCAAAATCAAATGCGTCCTTTATAAAATTGTCTATGTAGTATGGCACATTTATCATGAAAGTATGAACTATGAAGATTACTTGGGATGTCAAGTGGAACATCAATGAAGTCATTGATAATTGCAAACTTTCAGTAACATTGACAACCAATCTTCATCTCTAATCCCTTTCTAAATCTAACCCAAAAGGTAAGGAAAGAAATCAAGCATGTAGTCTAACACCTCAAGCCTAATTTTTGCACCAAACTGGAAAAAATAAAGTATTTGTGGTTGTCAATGTTCATCACATTTTGTTTAACATATTGGATGACAACCCATAATTATATCCTTCAATTGACTATAGAAGACAAAATCATAAAAGTTGCATTGAATCAGTATGTTACATTCTAATAGAACCAACATTTACACTAAATCATCAAAGATTTATTACTTATTTTCTTCAGTTTATAGAACCTAAAGCATTCAGTTTATACAATAGATTTGCATACAGTAAGAAAAAAGAAAAAATAAGGACATCAGCAAAGCTGTAGAAGCTGAATTCATAATTCGGTCTCATAATCCAGAAGAAGGCTGTCACACCAACTCAAGCACTCATAGTTGCTCCACAAAGGGGAGTCAAAAGGCAGCAGGGAAGTTGGTGCATCCTCTCTATTGAAATCAGCATCAGGATGAGGGGGAGTAGATTTGGAAAGTGGAGACGGTTGTTCCTGATCAGAAAGTGATAGGGAAATTGAAAGGGGTTGTTCATGAGGAGGAAGAAATAGGGGAACTAGCAGAGGTTGCTCATGAGGAGGAAGAGAATGGAAAAATGGTGAAGCTTGCTCGTGTGGATGAATATCCTGCTGCAAAGGATTATTGAAATCATGCCGAGTAAAAAGTTCCGGTTGTACATGAAGAGGAAGAAATTGGGCAAAAGGAGAAAGTTTTTGATGAGGGAAAAGTTCCGGTTGCAGTGGAATCTCGAAATCAGCAGTAATATGAGGAGGAAGACATTCGGGAAACGAAAAAGGTTGTTGACGACCGTGAAGATCTTGGATCTGTTGCAAAGCCTTGGAAGCCTCGTACTGCGCCTGAAGCCGCTCTGCTTCCTCTTGACGTTGACGTTGGAGGAACTCTAGCCTCTCGCGCACCTCTTGTAATTTGATTTCCATGGCTGCTTTCTCTTCATGGAACGAAGACAAAGAAAGCGAAGAAGGCGTCATTCTCAGCGAGATTTGCTGTTCTGTGATGCCATTTCCTTCATGATCGCAACTGCAGCTCTTCTTCATCCTAAAGCTGAGGAAACGTTCCCTGATCCGGTTGAATTCCGTTGTGTCCTCCGGCCAGAGCTCCAAGCTGTTCAGTTCTGGGGAAAACGAAGCCATAAGAACATCAACGCCGCAGAGGACCGAGAGCTCGTTAGCCTTCTTCTTTAACCCTTTCATCCTCGTCGTGTAAGTTCTGAGCCGAGTGCAAAAGTTCTCTTGATAAATGAGCTTAAGCTTTGCTCGTCCCATGGCGATTTCCTTTTCCTTACTGGCGCGGCGGAGCAGAGCAAGAAGAAAATGAAACAGACCGTTGGGAGAAGTTCGCTTGAGCTTCGTTGTGGCTTCGCTGCTGTGTGCGGTATGTATCGGCGATAACGGAAACTTTTTAAAATTTAGTATATCACGTGCGTTATTTCCTTTTTCTTACTTTGGCGGCCGGGCAGAGCAACTTAGTAGTGCAGGTTACTATAATTAAATAAATAATATACATAATTATATTTATAAGCAACTTAGTAGTGCAGGTTATTATAATTTCATCTTAATATACTAATAATTCAAAATTAATAAATAATATACATAATTATATTTATAATATATAAACAAACAATTTTATCTCTATTAATTTTCACACTACTAAATAATATTTAGAATAAATTTTAATATCAATAAGCTTTAAATAGGAAATATAAATCATTAATATTCAAATAGACACATTAAAAGATCTTGATCTCTCTGATATAAACATGACCCTCTCATTACAAAGGGCTATTATTTTCACAAAGAATAGTTATCTAGGCAATGGTTATAAATCACTTAGAAATGCCTTGACTTGATGCACGGGCAATAACTTTTTATTAAGATAGTTATAAAATTGTCATTTAGAAAATTAATTTTTCTGAAACCTATTATAAAAATCAACTTTCTAGCACAATTTTTTTAAAAAATATTAAAAAATAGTAATCAAATAGAAACTGTAGATGCAATTTATAAAACAAAATAATATAAAAAAAAATCCCAAACGATTTCTCAATATCTATTGAGAGTCAACCATTCTTTATAGGTCATTATATTTCAACACCTTTAATTAAAGTGAATTCCTAACCTAAAACAAAAAAAAAAAAAAACAAAAAAAAAAAAAAAGTGAATTCCTAACCTATGTTAGTATGTTTGAAGTTGCAAAATTACAACACCACTTAAAGGATTATGATATTCTTGTTGAATTAGAAAGAATAACTCTTTTATTTCAGCCATATATTAATAGTATGATCACCTTACGTTCTAATGTCAAAAGACTAACTGGTGCAATTGACCTGACAATCATGATCAAAATTAATTATTATTTTTTTCTTCTCACATTTTTAACAGCATGGGCAATAATAATATAGTTCCTAAAGAGAGAACAAATTAAGATATAAATCAAATAATTTAAGCTATACATTAAAAAAAAAATGAAGTTAAATCTTTAAAATTCAATAATGATTCCATAAATATTGACACATTCAAAATGCATAATCGGTCAAGTGAAAAAATTTTGCCGAAAGCATACATGTCATAGAAAATCAGATTGAACATCTCTAATTTAAGGCAAATATTCCCCTTATTTCATCCGGAATGAATTTTAGTTTTTTTATGGATTCTAATCCAAGCAGTTAAATTAGAACTCTCCCTAATTAAAAAAAAAATACAAAAACCTAAAATTGACTAATTTCATGAATGACAATGGCATTTCAAAGCCTTTACTCATTCACAATAATATGAAAATAAACAAAATATTTTAAACAAACGCAATATCAGAATGAGCAGGGAGAACGAGTTACTCCATTGGTCTCTTAATTCATAGTAAAAAACCTGATTGCTTCTAGAAATAAATTATGCAGGTCAATCAGTAAGATGCATGCATGGGTGCTGTTGGGCCATAAGGCAGGGTTGCACGTAAGCAAAGGAAAAAAACTTTTACTCGAAAACAATACTGTTCCTTATGTCTAAACCGAATATTTCATTGAAAGAGCATCAAGTGCGAAGGAAAACCATAGCTACGTTAACATCAAGCATGCAGCTCAAGCGAACCAGTAAAAGTCGAAAACTACGATGATAAGGCAATGAAATGACCTAAAAAAAATCTTATTGTAGGTAAAATTTGATCATCACTGGCAGGAATTGGAGCAAGGGTTCAAGCTAGTCTGAAGAATAGCGTAGGCAGAATCCATGGGCACAATGGCGAAGCCCTTGTGTTCGAGCAGCTCATTGGCCACCTGTGGGTTTGACTTCAGAAGATGTCCAACCATTTCCTCAAGAGGTTCAAGGCATGCCTGAGGATGGAGTAAGTAGTGACCAAAACCCTACCAAAAAAACAAAAAAAAGGCTTCATCATTCTTAAAATTCTCACAGCTGTAGAAAATATTAAATATAATGATAAAAAAACCATCATTTATCTGTTAAGAGCATAGATCTAAACAGAGTAACACTGACCTAAAAAATAGATTATCTATCAATGCTATTAATGCTTGCATTTTCATTTTGGGCTTATTCAGCTGCTATAATTTATAAAATATGTTTCCAAAAAAAATTTAAAAATTGGCTAACTCTATCAATTCGTAGACTGTAAATAGAAATCAAAGTTGTCTTTACATTAAAAAAATCTCCTCTAAACACCATGAAATAGATTATTCTATTTTCATGCACAAAATGATTAAAAAATAAATCATGATGTTTTTAAACATGCTTTGTATCTACAAGAAATGCTCCATAGGGATAAGATCATAATAATTAGGTTATGGCATAATCTCATATTTAAGAATAAATAGAATATAGTTGGATAAGACAGCATCCTATAAACACAATTATCTTAGGTAGAACAAAAGCATACATAAAAATCAGTGCTGAATAGTTATTCAGCTATAGTGAAGGAAAGAAACAAAGCACTAACTTGACAGCTTACAGTAATAGAATGTTTCATAAATGATACGGTAATAAAATAATTAACAGAACAAAGTCATAAAAGTATATTATACAATAAATACACAGAATTAAGAATGGGTATGGGGACATAAAGCACCTAAATATCAACAAAAGAATGAGCCGAGGCTCACCATTCAATCTGGTTTGACTCAATACCTGTCATTTAGCCTGAATTAGAATTAAAGCATAGCCTAATAACAGCAAAAAGAAAACATTTTAGATACAAATTATATGTTGCTTTAGGGTTATTTTCTTCCAACAAATTATCCAACATCCTTTTCCATCCGATTGATGGAATATGTGCATAAAGATGATTAAAAAAAAGAGAGAAAAGATAGATGAAAAGAATACACGTCAGAAATGAGGTACTGAGTAGATCAAGCGCACAAAGTGTATGATCATTAAGCTAACTAACGTGGTAATTCTATCAACAGTGAGTGTGAAGATTGCATCTTCTGCTCTAATTTTGATAATGTTGACCTCTACCAATAAATCCAAAAGGAAAAAAAAAAGGCTTATAGCATACATGTCACGAATCGGCCCGGTTAGCTCGCAAGTGCGAGGTTGGAACGAAGGTCGGACAGTAGGAATTAATAAAAACTTCACGTTACTGAATAAAAGGACATCTTCAAAGCATAATGAAAAAGCCACTCAAGAATCTTCAAGTAAAAGTTTTCATTTCTTCCTTTCAACACCTCAACATAAGAATTTAGCATAAAGTTTAGAAAAAGGTGAAAGGTGCCCATAAATCAATTCCTTACATTCCATCTCTAATCCTTCTAATCAAAACATCAAAATAACAAAACAAAACCTGCCGCCCGTCGTCTCCCTACGATAGTACGTGATGGGAGGTCTATCCACCATCTATCCTTTACCGGATCCTCCTGAAAAGTGTCACACAACATGTGTGAGTCACAACTCAATAGGTGTAAATGACATTCAAATAAATTTAGAATCAAGGAAAGAAAACTATAACATGTTTTGAGGTCATAGTAAAAGAATAATCATCATACTACATCTCTAAGGAGATGCATGTTTATACTTCAACCTTCAAGTTCTTATTCCTTTCATAATCTTTTCATTCTTCCTTAAAAACATTTATGCCTCAAATGATAGTCTCAAATGCATAGTTGCATATAACCTGGATATAAAATGTTCATAATATCTTAATATGTAAATATAACACTTGTCTCGGAAGTATCACTTGTACTGATCAGGTACATAATTTGGTCATTCCATTACCATTTGGCTCATAAGAGCCTCCTTTACCATTTGACTCATAAGAGTCACCTTTATCATTGCTCAAAAGAGCTCCTTTATCATTTGATACTTCCACGTCAACATGCACATACACTTAATACTTACATATTCATATGAGATGCTTATGTAAACTATTCATAAACTATTCAAGTGTATGTTTCCATAAGGATATGCATACTTGCTATGCTCATATGTTTATTTGCATGAAAAGGAAACACATGTATAGTACAAGTAAAGAAAAGAGCATGAGACTCATTCATAAATTCTAACATTGCATAAAAAAAAGATTTTACATTTACATCAAGTGTCCATGAACTTATATAAGGGAATATGAATCATGAGGATATTATAACGAGCATAAAAGAAAAATGTCATTTCTATGTATTTGCATGAAATAAGAGTTTTCTAAATTTACAAGAATATCCATTTCACCTACCTCAACTTGTGCACCACAATGCGATCCTTTAAAAGTCCTTACGCCCCTTTTCCTCTTATGAAATTAAACTCTACAAGTGACAAACATAAGGTGTAAACATAAGTTTCCTCTCTCAAACCTTAAAAAAAACCCTATGTTAAGCATGTAACTATTCAACACATCAAGCATTGATTTTTCTATAAAACCCCTCACCTATGATTCATGGACACGGACACGGCGACACGGACACGACACGACATGGACACGGGACACGGTTTTTTTTTGAAAATATAGGACACGGGTACGGCGCGGACACGGCGACACGGACACGACACGACATGGACACGGGACACGGCTTTTTTTGAAAATATAGGACACGGGTACGGCGCGGACACGGCAATACATTTTTTTATATAGTATATATATTAATGTAATATCATATTAAAAATGACAAACAATAATAAATGAATAACATGATAATTTGTCTAGTTTATAATATAAAATATTTAGTACAAAATATCTAGTACAATCACAAAAATATAAGCAAATAATCACTTACTACAACATGAAGCATTCAAGCTTCAACTACTATGATTAGCTTTAGATGCTTGTTTTTGGCCTTCAATATCATCATCATTGAATATCACTGCTTTCAACTCTGGTTCAACAAGAAAAATATTTGTAATTTTGCAAAAAGAGAGGCGATGAAAATACCTTCACTGCCAAAGAGAAATGAAAATGAGAATATTCGATAAATGGGTATTAAATGCAAACATTGATTTGGTGTTGTGGATAGAAAATAAGAAATTTAGTTTAAATCTCGCCAAATATAAGAAATTATATTTTTTAAAAATTATAAAATATTTAAGATATGCGTGTCCAATTTATTTTTAATATTTTTTTAATCGGACACGTTTTCGGCGTGTCCGACACGTGTCGGAGGAGTGTCGGACGAGCGTCGTGTCGGACACGGTGTCGGACACTACACGTCTCTTTGAGGAGAAGTGTCGGTGAATCATAGCCCCTCACTTAAACCATGCTAATTCCATCTTATTTTCACTGGAATTAGGTTTTCATCGTAACTCTAGCTATTGGAAAACCTAAATCAATTCTTTGCTCACCTCAAATATACAACCCTCCTCTTTCCCCTTAAACTCAAGTTACCAAACAACAATTCATTGGATTTTTTTCTAATTTAAAATTTAGAAAACAATGATTCATTCTAAAGCTAAAATTCTTGTTTTAAAAATCTCCCTCAATTAAAAAGGAAACAACACACTTAAAGGGTTTTTCATGATTTGGAAAACCCTAACTATTTGAGCATGCAAAAATGTCTCCTAAAAAGAATATAGCTTCACAAAAAGGCTTCTAATACTCAATTAGAAACTTTCCTACAAAGACATTTTGAATGAAACTCAAAATCGGATAAAACCCTAAATTTCAAAATCCAAATTTTTCATAAAAAACAAATCACATTAGGGTATAAAAACATCGCATTACCCTTCCCTAAACTTTTCTCAAAGAAATCTCTCATTTCCTCTAAACCCTAATTTCATTCCTTGGAGAAAACTCAAAGAAAAGGAAAGGAAACACTAGCAAACCACTTATCTTAGTCTTCCTCACGAGTTCCCTTCAATCTCCCTCCCGAATCGCCGCCAGAAACCGCCCCTAGAAGCACCGGTGTCGCCTCGTACCCGCACCCCTTTCCTCTTCTCCGCGTGGTTCGGTCATAAGGGGGAAATGGGGACCGAAATATTTCGGTTCCCTAATAAGGGTGGGGTTCTATCATTATGAGCACAAAGACCTCAAAGCCCGCACTTAAACATCTTTTCTATTCAATGGACATCAAGGGTAAAATTGTCATTTAGAACTTTCCGAAAATTTTAATTCCCAAAATACTTAAAATTTGATATAGGTTTTATACATCATTTCGCTCAGAATTTTGCGCTCTATTTTATAAAATTTATTGCGTCGAATTCTGACGACTTTGAATTTTTCACTTAAAAGTCGTTGCGACGCATTAAAAAGCATGCAAAGTCAAAAAAGGGCATTTTTGCAGGTTTTACAATTCTCCCTCCCTTATAAAAATTTCGTTCTCGAAATTTAAGACAAGCTTAAAAAATCATACCTTAGTCAAATATGTAAGGGTAGCTCTCTCTCATCTCTGATTCCATCTCCCATGTAGCATCTCTCTCAGACCCATGCTTCCAAAGAACTTTAACATAAGGAATCTCTCTGCTTCGAACTGCTTAACATCATAATCTATAATCTTCTCAGGTTCTTCTACAAAAGTCAGATCTGGTTGGATATCTATTGATTCAGTACTGATCTTCTGAGCTTCATCTGAAATATATTTTCTTAAAGAAGTGATGTGAAATACATTATGTACTCCACTCATATGAGATGACAAAACCAATCTGTAGGCCACACTTCCAACTCTCTCTGATATTTCAAATGTGCCAACATACCTTGGACTCAGTTTTCCAACTTTGTCAAATCTCTTCACAACTTTCATAGGACTAACCTTGAGGAATACAAACTCTCCAACATCAAACTCAATAGATCTATGTTTGGCACATAAAGGAGTTCGACACCTCCTTCCATACAAAGCTTCATAAGGTGACATACCTATACTTGATTGGAAATTGTTGTTATAAGCAAATTCAATCAGTGGTATGTGTGTCTCCCATTTTCACCAAAATCAAGTACACATTATCTGAGTAAATCCTCTAAGGTCTAAATAGTCCTTTCTGATTGACCATCTATTTGAGGGTGAAAGGCTATACTAAAAGTAAGTCTAGTACCCATTTCCTCTTGAACCTTCCTCAACAATCTAGAGGTGAATCTCTAATCTCTATTTGATACTAGCGATTTTGGTACACCATGAAGTCTAACAATCTCATTGACATACACACTTGCCAACTTCTCAACAGCATCAGATTGTTTGATAGGTAAAAAGTGTGCCGATTTGATCAACCTATCTATTATCACCCATATAGCATCATGACCAGTTCTAGACCTAGGTAATCCAACTACAAAATCCATGGCTGTCTTCCCACTTCCATTCTGGTATAGGTAAAGGCTGCAATAAACCTCCTGGCTTTTGATGTTCTACCTTAACCATCTGGCAAATTGTACACTTAGCCACCACTTCTGCTACACTTCTCTTCATCTCTGGCCACCAAAAATATTCCTTCAAATCTTGGTACATCTTGTTATTACCTAGGTGAATGGTATAACTAGAATAATGAACTTCTTGAAGAATGCCCTTCCTCAAATCTCCAACATCAGGAATACAAATTTTGCCTCTATACCATAGTAGCTCATCCTCATCAAGCTCAAACTCCTCTATGTGAGCTACCTTCACCATATTTAGGACTTTCTCAAATTCTGCATCTTGTGGCAAAGCTTCCCTTATCCCATCCTTCAATGTGGACTGAATGATCATCTGATTAAAAGCCATAAACTCTACATCATTGGGCTGGACTATTGAAATCTCTAACATCTCCAAATCTCTTATCAACTCATGCTGTTGTGTAATTAGCCAACTGGCATTACTAGAAGTCTTCCTGCTCAAGGCATCCGCTACTACATTTGTCTTACCTGGATGATATAGGTTATCTAAATCATAGTCCTTGATAAGCTCCAACCATCTCCTCTGCCTCAAATTTAACTCTTTTTGTGTGAAGATGTATTTTAAACTTTGATGGTCAGTAAAAACTTCACACTTAACCCCATACAAGTAATGTCTCCATATCTTCAGGGCAAAAACCACTGCAGCTAACTCCATGTGGGCTCCAAAAATTCGGCCCCGGCCTCCCCGCTCGCGTTAATAATTTGTGCTTTGGGCGAGGGGGAGTTTTAACAGATAAGTTCCGAGTTAAATTTTGGAAGGCAGATGGGTTTGTAGATAAGACACTACCCAGAGATTTCGCCCTCATTTTGTGAGGACTTTATGATCTGAGTTCTGGTTTCCTATAGGCGCAAGCCCCTATAGTTAATTACCCCTCCCGATCACGAGAGAGAACTTTCGATTAAGGCTAGTCATCAATCAGATACGTAGAATATACGTGTTATCTGGCATATAGTAGCAGCAATGGATTTGGATTTGGAAATTTAGAGAATTGGTTGGGAATTGAAAAGTTTGATATTTAAATAAGAAATTTCACCATCTTTCACTTAAAGCGGATGGTGGGGAATGGATGATGGATCCGATCAAGATCCCATGGTTCCGTCGTCCTGGGCCATCATGGTCCCTGGTCTACTTAGTCAGAGGAGGTAGTCGACCCAACCTGACAGAAGGATCCTTGTCGGCAGCCATGGGTTGCTTCGTCCAAGGGGACCTTGTAGACCTGGGGTGGGTATTTGCCTAAGGGGACAAATTTGAATCCACCTTAGCTTACAGAGGGCTTTGTGCCCTATCGATCATATCCTATTGATTCATATCTCAAGGATTTAATGCCATTAAGGAGCATATTTGCGCTGGCCATAACTGGTATTTCGTGGTGCCATTTGGAGGCAAAACCACTCGGTTCAGAGGGCCCTGGTCATAACCGTTTATCTTGCGGTGCCATTTGGCGGCAAAACCGCCGGTTAGAGGACACGTACCACGTCCTTACTGGCAGAAGACTTTTTGAGAATGGATCCTAGTAATATTTTCGACTAGGCATTTGGCTCTATGTGAGCTTAAGTAGTTTTCAACTTGTCCACCCTGGCAAACTGTTGCGGAGGGTGGATGAAGTTTGCTTTAAGTGATTAATGGGTTGAATTTCAAATTTAAATATTTTTGAGATTTTTTTTGGATTTTTATGGGTATTTTAGTTGGAGCTATGGACTTTGGATATTTATGGGTATTTTAGGTAGTGCTTTGGAGTATCTGAAATGAACTTTTGGGAGACAATTGAAAGTATTTGGGAACCCCTCCGGTTGAGATCTGCATTCAACACGGCCATCGTCGGGTTGTCAGGGGTCATTTGAAAATATTTTCAGTTTATGGATGAACCTTGTCAACTCTGTCGAGCTGTCGGCAGAGGATCGGGTTTCTTATAGGCTTCGTGCCTTTATCAATGAATTCTCTTGATTATAGGCCTTGAAGGCCTAATATAAATGGATTAAAATAAATACACCAGTTGACACAACCGTGTATTTATTTGAAGGTTCGAATTGTCGACTCCTATTGATCCACATAAGAGGATCGGGTTCGAATTTGAATTCACTTGTTGACCCGCGCAGCATCTCTAGACATCACGTGTGTACCAATAACATGCTCGTTGGGGCCCATGCGGGTTAAGATTATATACCCCATTAGTGTACCTATGTGTATACAAACTATTGTGCACGTGCGGGGGTATTCTTAGAATAGACGCCTTCTGTCTGCTTGTACGAATGTTGCAGATCCGGTGGCGTATCGTAGCAGCTTCTGAATTTAATGGTTCGCTATTTTGTACAGGTAGACTGTCGTGCACTATTTGTTGGTTTTTGCAGGTGGATCATAGTGCACTAACGAATCTCTTGTTTTGGGTCGTAGGAGGTTGTACTTGTCGTATTCTCTATGCATTTGATTTTGTTGTGGTCTTTAACTCATATAATACATTCGCCACTGCTATAAATAGACAGGTAGATGCATTCTTTCACAGACTAATATTGACTTCAGGATACTGCATTTACTGAAGTCTTTTTGCATCCACCCAAAGTGGCATTTGACACATACATTTATCTTCGTAGAGAGATTGTATGTGTTGCAGATCTTTTGGAGTTGAATTGTTGCTGATCATACAAACTTCCACATTCTACTCCATGACTTGTACGAAATCTTCTTCTATTATATTGCTTGTAAGGTTAAATATGGTTGATTGTAGGAGTGTTGTGACATTCACCACCTTCATTTGAGTTGTACGGCTTGTATGAAGTTCATTTGAATGAAACTACTTCAAGCAAATTACATTAAAGCCCACAAATCCTTAGCATATGCTTGTGTATGAATTGTCACAATCATTCATACTCTTTATGGGTTATTCAAACCAAACAATTTGCATGACCATTCACTATCATTTGTGAGTGAATGATGCTACATGTCACACAATCTTCATTATCCTTGAACATAACTTGTAGTTTGAAAGGGACTTCTTTTTTGGATGATAATTTTACTAAGCACCTTGTGTCGATTGCTTGGCGCCAATCATCTTCAATTCACTTTCAATCACTTAAGAGCACAATATAGATACATTGCTTCTATTCATGGCATGCCTTATTTTGGTTCAATCAATTGCTATTTAGGAGTGAATTATGCTTTATGTTCGCAAAGCAACTATAATGCTCCCAAGTTCTAACATGATTGCTTTGTAACCAAGCCATATTCTTTCACCATTTTCTTTTTATGTGCTCACCAACATCTCCATGACAATTGACATGATAATTATAAATTCTTTATTATCCAAAACTTCACCTTTAAGCATATGATCAATTCATGCTTGAATCTTTGATTTTAACAATCATAGTTCATGATTTTGATTTTTTTTATTAAGCTTTAATCCAAATTGAATTTAAAGTTATAGATTATTGCTATTCCAATTTCAAAATCATTGTATAGCACTTTCTTGAATTAAGCTTAAGTCCAAATTGAGTCCAATCCAAGATCATTTCTTTGAGTTCAAAGCTTGTAAAGTTCAAGCATGAGACCAATTTGAGCTCATATTCACAACATTTAGTTCATTTGATTTAAGTATTTTATTGTTTCTTATCACTTGTTTAGGCTCAATTCTATATTAAGTTCATTGTTCACAAGTCCAAGTCATAGTGCAAGTTCTAGTCCGAGTTCAAGTTCAATTTGATGTTCAATTCAAGTTCTCGCTCAAATCAAGTTCCATGTCACATTGACTCCACTTCGAATTTGAATCAAATGCTTGCAAGTTCAAATTTTAGTCAAAATTCTATCTTTGTCCAAGTCCAATGCAGTCCAAAAGTTTACAAGTCCTTGTCTTTTTCAGACAAAATTTCGGCAGCCTCCCGGCGTCTCCCCCGTTTAGGGGAAAAAACCAAGAGGCCGCCTACCCACCATGTCAATAAAGACGTGCACGGTTGGTGTTGGTGAGACACCACGGCGGTTGTATTTTTTTTGTTTTCTCCCACCACGCGCAATAAAGGCGTGCATGGGGTTTTATAAAAAAGAAAAACATTTTTATGAAAGAGACAATTTTGCTTTCCCCCCGCCCGGGGGTACTTATAAGTGACCCCACTTCGCCGTACGTGCCGCACCGGGGTCCCATCTCACCACGCGCAATAAAGGCGTGCATGGGGCGGTTCTCCGGTTTGCCACGAACATTGAAGTAGGGTTTTGGTGATTGCCCGCTTCGTCGTAAGCATCGAACCGGCGTTCCGTCCCACCACGCGCAATAAAGGCGTGCATAGGCGATTTTCCGGTCCGCTGCGAACAACAAAACGAGAATCTGAGTCGGAAATTCATACCTTCGCGGGGTTGATGAAGTCGTCGAGATGCACAAAATAAAACAAATTTTCCTTCTTCTTTCTCTTTCTCTTTTTTTTTTTGTAACTCTTTTTTTTTTTTTTTACATACACTCACTCACACAAATATACATAACAGCGTCAAACGATGTTAAATAATAGTATGTAGAACAACATTCAAATAAAATTTTATATGTACAACAATATCAACTATATACATATATATGTAACAATAAATTTAATAGTCTAAAGAAAAACTACATAATAGTATTATCAAATAAAAAAAAAAGCTACTGTCAAGGTCACAATAATAGAATATATTAATATATATATAAACCTACTGCTATACATGCAAATAAGGACAAGATAGCTCAGAGATTTTTTTTTTTTAATGATGAATTCTGAGTGGGAGTTAGAGTATGCAATGTACGAAACTTCCTATCTCTCATCATTTTTTTTTTGTTTTTGGAGTGTGGTGTCTCTTTGTATTCATGTGAATAAAGAAAGGCACACAGCAAGCTTTATGAATAAAATATTGAATGATAAAAAAAAACGTGATAAAGATTTAAATGTAAATAATATTCATATTATTTGACCACTAAATGCTGTCAACGGGAATGGGGCTCAAAAGCAAAGGAGAATAAAAGGGCTAGTCAAAGTAAAAGAAAAAGAAAAAAGTTGTTCAGAATCTTTATGTAAAACAACGGCTAGAAGACAATCCCTGCATTAAAAAAAACTATACGATTACTTTACTAACGTTATAATAGCAGGGAGATCGGGCAAGATTTTTAGTGAAGAGGCTTGGTTGAGAAGGTGAGTTGGAGAGCAGGCTCGACGGGGAGATCTTCCGATTATGTTTTTTTTTTTAGCAAAGGTGGATCGTGGGACAGGGTGAAATCAGTGGAGGCTCAAGGATTTTTAGAGGAGGCGTGGTTCAGCTAAGGTAGAAAGATAAGCTTGCTCTCAGTTTTGGTTCGGCGACCAAAAGGAAGCGGACGGGAGCTCTCGTGTGGACGAGCTTCAGCATTGGCAGCGGAGGAGAGATCGTGGACCTTGCCTCAAGCTGCTTTGGAGAGGAGGGGCCGTGATCTGTTGTCTAGCGATTGAAGCAGGTTTCAGCGTTTTTTTTTTGTTTGAGCGGGAGAAAGTAGTGGAGGTAAGTGTAGAAGGAACGGCCAAAAGATCGTTCGCAAGCCTTGGTGTAGAATAAAATTGGAACTTAGAGGAGCAGATCGGCTGTGGTGGACGGGCTGAGTAGTTCGGATGGAGCAGATGGAGTGTAAAGGATCGAAGGAAGCATATGGTCCAGCTCCGTCTCTTTTTAAAAAAACAAAATATCATCATTCGAGGCTAAGGCGACGTCTGAGGCGAGAGACTGAGAAGACCACTTGCAGCGGGATTTAAGGGATTTAATCAGAGATTTTGCACAGGATTTCTGATAATACGAGGTAACAGCATTAAATGTGATTTGAACTTTCCTTTGACTTCTGATTTTATTCATTTAATTAATTTTTGTTAAATTGAAATCAAAGTTAATGCTTTGGCATTATTAATTCATTAACAGCACTAAGCATACATTGGCAATTATTAGTAATTTCCAATTTTTAATATCTACCAAGAGAGATCAGGTCGAGATAATTTGTGATTATAAGATATCTTGGTGCTGCAAATCCTGCCGTTCCTGTTAGCTATAGGAAGGGATGTAATGTTTGGATAGCATGAGATATCCAATTAAATAAGTAAACAAACGTCTGTCTTTGGCAATTACTCTTCTCTCAGACCAATCCTCTAATGCTTCTAAAAATATATTTATCATTCTTGTTTTGCCTTCGAGCCATTTTATTTTCGGTGTGTTAACAAGTTTTAGTGACTTGAGGCAACGAAGTGGTCCGAAAGGAGGAAGACTTTCTCATTTACTGTAATCTGTCATCTTGATTTTCTTTAGGTTGAAGATCCGGTCGACATTGTCCATCCATATCACCAACTTAGCGGAATCAAAATTTTCCATAAATTAATGAAATTTCTTCTCTCGGTACATAATTTGGTCCTCCAAGTCTCCTCGGCATCTTTCACATTTTGAAGGAGTTTGGTTCTTATTTGGCAGAAATCATTCATAGGCTCCATATTCATTCATTGAGATGTCCGAATGAATCCTAATGCCATCCACATTTAGACTAAATCATCTTTATCAAACGTATCATCTTGTGGAAATATACAACAAAAATGCGAAACAATTTTGTAGATGATTTTGGCGGAACTTTATAACTCAATATTAAGATGACATTGATAGGATTCTGACCCAATATATTGCTTTATAGAATTACCCTCCAATGCCTTTCATCCAAGTTGTCCTCCAAAACACCACCGATGACTTTAATTGCCAATGGAGATCTCAAAAGATTTTTAACTGTTTCTCCAACAATGTCTTTTAATTAAATATATATATTCTTAATATCGACGACGTTCGGGATGCAATGGCGCCATCCATTTTGTAATCGGACGTTATTTTGCCACTGACGAGGCTAATTTCCTTCGTAATGCGTGCCTTCGCAACACATTTGGATCGCCTTCAAAATTTTTGACAGTCTCAAACAACGCGATTTGATTAAATAAAATGTATATTCCTGTGGGCTCCAAAAATTCGGCCTCGGCCTCCACTCGCTTTTCTTATTCGGCGAGGGAGTTTTAACGAACTAAGTTCCGAGGTAAATTTTGGAAGGCAGATGGGTTTGTAGATAAGACACTACCCAGAGATTTCGCCCTCATTTTGTGAGGACTTTATGATCTGAGTTCTGGTTTCCTATAGGCGCAAGCCCCTATAGTTAATTACCCCTCCCAATAACGAGAGAGAACTTTCGATTAAGGCTAGTCATCAATCAGATACGTTGTATCCATAGATACATAGTACCAGGCATATTTTAGCAGCAATAGGTCTGGATTTGAAAACTGGATTTGGATTTGAGAATTGAGTTTGGAAAATGGTTGGAGAATTGAATATTTAAAAATAGAAATTTGCACCATCTTGCACTTAAAGCGGATGATGGGGGAATGAATGATGGGCCCGATCAAGATCCCATGGTTCTGTCGTCCCGGGCCATCGTGGTCCCTGGTCTACTTAGTCAGAGGAGGTAGTCGACCCAACCTGACAGAAGGATCCTTGTCGGCAGCCATGGGTTGCTTCGTCCAAGGGGACCTTGTAGACCTGGGTTGGATGTTTGCTTAAGGGGACAAATTTGAATCCACCTTAGCTTACAGAGGGCTTTGTGCCCTATCGATCATATCCTATTGATTCATATCTCAAGGATTTGATGCCAATAGGGAGCGTATTGGCTCTGGCCATAACCGGTATATCGTGGTGCCATTTGGCGGCAAAACCACTCGGTTCAGAGGACCCCGGGTCGTAACCGTTTATCCTGCGGTGCCATTTGGCGGCAAACCGCCGGTTAGATGACACGTACCACGTCCTTAC
Organism: Dendrobium officinale; assembly: GCA_019514585.1. Lineage (NCBI taxonomy): Eukaryota > Viridiplantae > Streptophyta > Magnoliopsida > Asparagales > Orchidaceae > Dendrobium > Dendrobium officinale. The sequence continues at coordinate 24,960 of JACXSL010001144.1, forward strand.
TGGCAAGATATTTTTTGAGAATGGATCCTAGTGATATTTTCGACTAGGCATTTGGCTCTTTGTGAGCTGAAGTTATATTTGAATTTGTCCACCCCGACAGACTGTTGCGGAGGGTGGATGGATTTTGCTTTAAGTACGGATGGGTGATTTCAATTTTAAATATTTTTGGAATTTTGGGATTTGTAGAGTTTGGATTTTGGTAGACATTTGAATGGAATTTGAGATATTTGTGGAACCCCTCCGGTTGAGATAGACAATCAACACGGCCATCATCGGTGTGTTTGGGGGTCATTTCCATTTGATTGAACCTTGTCGACCCTATCAACTTATCGATAGGGGATCGGGTTTCTCGTAGGCTTTGTGTCTTTGTTTATGAATTTTCTTGATTTTAGGCATTGAAGGCCTAAAAAGAATGTATTTAAACAAATACACCGGTCACTACAACCGTGTATCTATTTGATAGTTCGAACCCTGTCGACTCCTATTGATCCGTATAGAAGGATCGGGTTCTTTAGGCTTCATGCCTTTGTTCATGAACTTTCTTTGTTGAAGGCCTTAAAAGCCGAATATGAATGTTGTAGACGCCTTCTGTCTGCTTATATCAGTGTTGCAGATCCGGTGGCGTTGGATTGTAGATTGTAGACGCCTTCTGTCTGCTTGCATATGTGTTGCAGATCCGGTAGCGTTGGATTGTAGATTGTATACGCCTTCTGTCTGCTTGCATAAGTGTTGCAGATCCGGTGGCGTTGGATTGTAAATTGTAGACGCCTTCTGTCTGCTTGCATAAGTGTTGCAGATCTGGTGGCGTTGGATTGTAGATTGTATACGCCTTTTGTCTGCTTGCATAAGTGTTGCAGATCTGGTGGCGTTGGATTGTAGATTGTAGACGCCTTCTGTCTGCTTGCATAAGTGTTGCAGATCCGGTGGCGTTGGATTGTAGATTGTAGACGCCTTCTGTCTGCTTGCATAAGTGTTGCAGATCCGGTGGCGTGACGTTTTGGATGTTGACCCCCCCTCCCTTTCTCAATCACCGGGGGTGGATTTTCTGGATTTTGGAGTCAAAGACTGCTGATTTGGGGAGAACTCCTTTTAGGATCTTCGGTGTAGCAGAGTTGTTATTTCTGGTATTTGTGGGTACTAGAGCTATTTTCTTCTTAAATATAGAACTAAGAAGAGACTTTGGAACACCAAGAAGTTTAGTTCTAATTTGTTCAAACATTTCCCCCCTTCTGCCAGGGGTGTCCTTTTTCGTACATCGGGCTGCCTTTGTACCCGGTGTGCTTGAAGATCTTGACCACCAATGTCGTAGGTGATATCAATACGTGTGTCCACAGCGATTCGTTGTACAATACACTGTTGTTATCCACAAGTGTTCATTTGCATTTGTAAGGGATCCGTACTTGTGCCCACAGTGATTCATCGTACTTGCAACACACTGTTGTTATTCATAAGTATTCATATGCATTTGTAGGGGATCGCTGTATCCACTACAAGCTTTTAGAAAATGTTTGCAGGAGATTCATTCTTTCTGCGTCATATCCACCCTTTCACCAATCTCGGGTGGGTGGTCGATTGCATCTGCTGTAGGGGCAGATCTTTGGTTGTTATACATGAGTAAGAGTCGTACATCTTACAACTGTTTGTTTCTATAGCGCATTGACTTGGTGGGGATTGTCGTATCTACTACAAGCTCCTAGGAATGTTTGTAGAAGAATCATTGCTCCTGCATCAAATCCACCTTTTCACCAATCTCAGGTGGTCTGATGATTGTACTTGTTTATAGGAACGGGTCCTCCACTACTGAATGCAGGTATTGCCATCTCAATCAGCAGGCATTTGTAGGAATTGTCGTAGGATTTCATGCATTGAGGTCTTGTAACGTGCTATGAGTCCCCCGTGTGCGATTCAAATTTTGATCTTTGCATGTGTTTTGATCTAAATTCAGTTTCATTCAGACTTGAATTCATCAAGTTTATAAGTCCCCACTTAATGTCGTATAGCCCGAGTTCAAGTGCGAGTTCAACTGCTTTGTTCGGATCCGGATCCAGTTCAAATCAAAGTCTTTGTTTGATGTTCTAGTCTTGTTCAAGTTCCCTGCAGTCCTTTGAATTCAATTGCATGCTCACATTTTGTTCAAAGTCTTCTAGAGTCCTTGTAAGTTCATTTTCATGTTCAAATTGATTTGATTTTGGTTCAAATATGATTTCATTTTATTTGGATTTTGGTCTTTAGAAATCATTTGAATTTGTTCAAATTCAAATCTTTGTTCTCTGCTCGTCGTACAAGTCCTCTGCTCATTTAGTTCAAGTTCCGTACATTTCTGTTCAAGTACATGTCTTCTACATTGTTGCTCAAGAAGGTCTTTATATTGTTCAAGTTCTTTGTGCATTTCAGTGAAAATTTCGGCAGCACCCCGGCATATCTCCCATTTGGGGGAAAATTGGGGAGCTGGGCCTTCCCACCACGCTACTAGAGCGTGTATGGTAGGTGTCCGTAGACACCGCGGCCGTACAAAATTTCATCCCACCACGCTACAAGAGCGTGTATGGGGCCTTCAGCAGTACCCGTACCAGAACAGCAGTGACTCCCCACCACGCTACAAGAGCATGTATAGGGCTCTCCCACCTCGTCGTATGCATCGCACCAGGCTCCCTCCTACCGTGCTACAAGAGCGCGTATAGGTGGTTCTCCGGTCCGCTGCAAACGTCGAGAATGGGATTTTGGAACATCGTACCTTTCGTAGCAGTGTCGGCGGTGTCGATGTCGAGGTCGAGGTCGAGGTCGAGGACCGTCCCCACCACGCTACAAGAGCGTGTATAGGGCTTACCCGCCTCGTCGTATGCTTCGCACCGGGCTCCCTCCTACCGTGCTACAAGAGCGCGTATAGGTGGTTCCCCGGTCCGCTGCAAACGTCGAGGACGGGGTTTAAGTTAGAATTTTATACCTTGGGGAAGTCGTCGGCGACTGTCGGTGGTGTAGGCTCGTGGACCGAGGCAAGAGAAGGGTCAAGCATTTGTACTTTATAATTATTTATAGTAATAATTAAGTAATTATAATTAGTAATTAATAATTAATTAATAATTAATTACAATTAATAAGATAATTATAATTATAATTATTTAATAATTAATTATAATTAATCAAAATTAACTATAATTAATTAAATAATTATAATTAATAATTAACTATTAATTATTAATTAATCTTAATTAATTAATTAACTATAATAATAATTAAATAATTATTATAAATAATTAATATTTAATTTAAATATTTTTAATCCCCCACCCCTCTCCTCTGTTCACGGGATCCGGCCAAAGAAGCGTGTGATAGGGTACCTTCACAACAAGCGAACCCCGTTGTTGCTCCGATCAGACAGAAGGGAAAGTCGACGAAGGGGCGAGGTCGGACAGCCAAGAAGGAGCCGAAGAAGCGATTGAACGGGAGAAAGTTTCCTTCAGAGCAAGCGAGCACCCGTTCTTACTTCCGATCAAAGTGTTATAATTTCCGATCCAAACGGAAAGGGGATGCCGTCGAATGAGCCAAGCCGAACAGCACAGAGGAGCCTCCGATCCTTCTCACAGCCAGCGAGCTCCGTTCTCTTCTTCCGACCGAAATGTTGTAACTTCCGTTCTGGCAGGCAAGGGGCGTCGGAGGAGCGGGGTCGGACACCAACAAAGGAACCGGAGAAGCCTTCCAAAGGGAGAAAATTACTTCACTGCAAGCGAGCTTCCCGTCGCTGCTCACGATCAAAATGGCGTAGCTTCCGATTCAGACAGGAGGGAACGTCGTCGATCAAGCGAAATCGCACAGCTGCGAAGAGCCGGAGAAGCAACGCGAAGGAGGGGGAAGTTATCTTCACAGACGCGAGCTCCCAGTCGCTGCCTCGATCAAATGTCGTAACTCTCGATCTCTCAGGAAAATCGAGGAAGGAGCGAAGTTGAACCATCGTGAAGAGGCCGAAGAAGCGTTTCGGTCTCTTCTTTAACGCCGAGAGGGATCGTGTGTGAGGTGACATCGAGTCGTGCGTAGACTGTGCGGAATGCGGCGACGACGTGCGGGCAGGTACGATTTTTTTTTCTTTTTTTTGTTTTCTTTGTACAGGTCAACAAATCCTAATGCCAACGACGTTCTGGACGCAATGGCGCTGTCCGTTTGTCGATCGGACTTCGTTTGAGCATCGTCGAGGCCTCGTTTCCCTCGTACCGCATGTCTTTGGATCATACTTAAATCATCTTTGAAATTTGCGACGCCACCTCAAACAATCCAATTTAATCAAATAATATATATATTCTGAATGTTGACGACGTTCTGGACGCAATGACACTGTCCGTTCGTCGATTGGATGTCGTTTGATTATCGTCGAGGCCTCGTTTCCCTCGTAGCGCATGCCTTCACATCATATTTGAGCCGCCTTTAAAAATTTTTCAACACTTCAAACGATCCAAATTTATTAAATAAAATATATATTCTGAATGTCAGGGATGTTCCGGACGCAATGACGATGTCCGTTCATCAATCAGACGTCATCTGGGCATCTTCGATGCCTCATTTCTGTTGTAGAGCAGACCTTTATATTATATTTGCATCGCCTAGAAATTCACCACCATCTTGGATCATCCAAATTTATTAAATAAAATATATTTTCTGAATGTCAACGACGTTCCGGACGCAATGGCGCTGTCCGTTTGTCAATCGGATGTCGTCTGAGCATTTTCGAGAGCTCGTTTCCATTGTAACGCAGGCCTTTATATCATATTTTGAATTGCATAGGAATTCACGACACCACCGATGACCGTTGCAACAAATGGAGATCCAAAAAGCATTTCAATCATCTCTCTAGTAGTGGATCTTAATCTTTTTATAATCATTAGGACTCTTCTTATCAGCAAATGCATGAGGGTTGAGGGGCTTTAGCACTGACCTTTCTCCAAGCCCTCTAATATAAATATTTTTGTCTCCTTTTTAATGACCGTTGCAGTCATTATTGCAGCTGAGCCCATTCGAATTCTTACCAAAATTCTACTACCAAAACTCCCATAAGCCAAAGGGACGAGCATCTTCTCCTATTTACTTTTATCTTATTTCTCATCATCATCTGAAATGTCACCCAGCATAAGTAAGAACTTTTGGACATGATCTCAGCCTCAAAGACTTAGTTTGAAGTGCCTTAAGCATCTCCAAAAGAGGCCTCTCCTTCTTAAGAGATTCCAACATATCTGTAATGACTTTTCTTCACATCAAAGTCGTTGGCAACACAAACTCACATTTTAAGATCAAATTCCTTTGTCATTTCATCTTCATAAACAAGTTGCTGTGGAGTTGGCTTTCCCATATCACCATGATCAACTATAGACATAAGAGAAATGTTTATGTACCAAATAGTCCAAAGGCTCGTTTGATGGCTTCCTAAACCACTGCATAATGAACTCCTTAGCATAGATTTTACTAATGAGATCATTTGTAGGCAAGGATCCTGTGGAAGGGGTCAACACTCCAAAACATGGGTTGGATAGTTTCTTTCATGATTTTTCAGTTGCTTTGAAGCATAGGCAATGACCCTTCCATTCTGCATCAATACACAACCCAACCCTTTGTGAGAGGCATCACTATAAAGCTGAAATCCATCTGTCCTCGAAGGAATAGTAAGTACTGGAGCAGTCATCAAACACTGTTTCAATCTTTGAAAAGCCTCTTCACATTGATCTGTCCATACAAACTTCACTGCCTTTTGGGTCAATCTAGATAATGGCATAGCTATTCGAGAAAACCCCTCAACAAACCTTCTGTGGCATAGCTATTCGAGAAAACCCCTCAACAAACCTTCTGTATTAACCAGCTAAACCCAAAAAGCTCCTGAGCTTCGTCATGGTAGCTGGTCGAGACCAATATGCTATAGCTTGTACTTTGTGCTGATCCACAGAAATCTCTCTATTACTTATTACATGCCCCAAAAAGTTCACACTCTTCATCCAAAATTCATATTTGAAGAACTTTGCATACAATTCATTTCCCTTCAATGCATGTGATACAGCCCTTAAGTGATTTGCATGTATCTCTTCATTTAGGGAATATGCCAAAATGTCATCAATGAACACTATCACAAATAGGTCTAAGAATAGCTTAAAAATCCAATTCATGAGGTTCATAAACACAGCAGGAGCATTTGTAAGTCCGAATGGCATCACCACAAATTCGTAATGCCCATATCTAGTGTTAAACGTTGTCTTTGCTATGTCCTCTTCTCTAATCTTAAGCTGATAGTATTCTGATCTCAAGTCTATCTTGGAAAATATAGAGGCACCCTCAAACTGATTAAACAAATCATCAATTCTTGGAAGAGGGTATTTATTATTTATAGTCAGCTTGTTCAATTCTCTGTAGTCTATGCAAAGCCTTAAACTTCCATCATTCTTCTTCACAAAAAGCACAGGAGCACCCCATGGAGAAGTGCTAGGTCTAATGAATCTTTTATTAAGCAACTGTTCCAATTGATCTTTCAGTTCCTTCAACTCTTTTGTTGCCATCCGATAAAGGGCTTTAGCAACAGGATCTGCTCCACTAACCAGCTCAATGGTAAAATCAATCTCCCTGCTTAGAGGCAAGCCAGGTAATTCATCTGCAAACACTTTTGGATACTCTTGCATACCAGGTATCTCCTCTAATCTTTTCTCTTCTTTCTTCTCCTCCTTAACATAGGCTAAAAAGCCTTCATAACCCTTCTTCAACAATTTGTATGCCACTAAGGAAGACACTAACATGGAAGTTATGCCTCTTTCCCCTATGAATTTAAATTCTTTCTTCCCGGGCATACAAAATTTAAGTTCTTTCTTATTACAGTCTATGGCCACAAAGTGGCAAGACAACCAATCCGTACCTAGGATCATATCAAATTCCATTAAAGGCAATAACATAAGATCTGCTCCCAAGTTGCTCCCAAGTTTCTATCACCAACAGTCAATTCCACATGACACCTCTTGTTGGTTTCCAACTGACTCCCGTTGGGCATCAAAACTGATAAAGGTTTGAGCATAATTGAAGAAGACAAACCAACAGACTTAACAAACTCCTCCGAAATAAAAGAATGAGATGCTCCTGTATCAAACAATACCTTAACAGGCTTGTTATATACAAAGATTGTTCTTAAATACCATGCATATAACATAACATAAAGCTTATCTTACTCACACATCATAAAGGAAATCATTGATATTAAATAAAGTCCATACCTGTGATAACATCAAGAGAGTCTTGGCTGAACAGGTTGCCGAGCTTGGCCTTTAGTTGGAGTTGATGCAGTAGACTCCACCATCCTTGGCCTTCCAACTGTCCTCTGAGGAGCACTACCTATTCTAGCCTCTGGGGTAGATTTCTGTCCCAAAATAGGGCAAGACTTTGCCATGTGCCCTGGTTGATGGCACCAAAAACAGATATTTATGCCAGAAAGGCACTCTCCCTTATGAGCCCTCCCACACTTATTGCACATAACAGAAGGAGTGCTGCTCTCTGAGGTGTTTGGCTTGGGCTTCTTCCAATTAGGCCTTCCAGAATGAAAAGACTATGTAGATTTGGATCTATCTTCATTCTTCCTCTACTGGAAATCTCTCCTCCTCTGAGTACTCTACAAATCACTCTCAATCCTTCTTGCCCTCTCAGCATAGTCCTCAATGCCACAAGGGATTAATGGTTGTCTAATAGTATCACTTAATCCACTTAAAAAGCGATAACACTTCTCTTCAACATTTGAGATTAAATGAGAGACATACCTAGAGAGCATTGTGAATTCAGTCTCATACTGTGTAATGGTCTTATCTACATGCACCAATCTATTAAATTTGTCTTCCTTTGACCTCTTAGCAGACATCGATACATATCAATCTCTAAACACCTTGACAAACTCCTCCCATGTCACTTGACTGCTAGGTCTTCCTCCAAACGTTTCTTTTATTTGACTTCTCCACCATCTTTTTGCTTCCCCATTGAAGGCATATGAAGCTAAGGAAATCCTTCTATCTTGAGGGCATAGCATTCCTTCCAATATCTTCTTAACCTTCATCAACCAATCCTCCGCCTCTATGGGTCCACCTCCTATGAATGATGGAGGCTTCATATCTTGGAATAACTTTAAATTCTTATACATCACAGTGCTTCCACTGCCTCCAGCTTGAGCCTGAGTACTCTTTATCATCTGTGTCATAACCGCCATCATTTGAGTGAAAGAATCCAAAGTAGCATTAATGTTACTGCCTTGAGGCTTCGCTATGATGGCAAATCTCTCCTGACCTCTCCAGTGTTGCCATCAGTGGCATCATGTTCAGGTTCCTCAGCCATGTGATATAAAGCAACAAAGCAATCTAAGCAATAAATAGCACAAGCACCTTATATCTACTCTAACTTATACGATCATCCTATCGGCTCTTTCATAAAAATCAATATTCTTAAATCCTTTACTCTGATGCCACTCTTTATAACGACCCAGCCCGGTTAGCTCGCAAATGCGAGGCGGGAACGAAGGTCGGACAGTAGGAATTAATAAAAACTTCACATTAATGAATAAAAGGACATATTCAAAGCATAATGAAAAAGACACTAAAGAATGTTCAAGTAAAATTTTTCATTTCTTCCTTTCAAATCCTCCACATAAGAATTTAACATAAAGTTTACAAAAAGGTGAAAGGTGCCCAAAAATCAATTCCTTACATTCCATCTCTAATCCTTCTAATCAAAACATCAAAATAACAAAACAAAACCTGTTGCCCGTCGTCTCCCTATGACAGTACGTGATGGGAGGTATATCCGCCATCTATCCTTTACCAGATCCTCCTGAAAAGTGTCACACAACATGGGTGAGTCACAACTCAATAGGTGTAAATGACATTCAAATAAACTTAGAATTAATGAAAGAAAACTATAACATGTTTTGAGGTCATTTAGATTATTATTATTATTATTATTATTATTATTATTATTATTATTATTATTATTATTATTGTCACTATTGTTGTTATTATAAAAAATAGGAAATTTAAAAATTTCACCATCTTGTACTTAAAGCAGATGGTGGGGGAATAGATGATAGACCTGATCAAGATCTCATGGTTCTGTCGTCCCAAGCCATCATGGTCCCCAGTCTACTTAGTCATAGGAGGTAGTTGACCCAACCTGATAGAAGGATCCTGATCGGCAGCTATAGGTTGCTTCATCTAAGGGAATTTTATAAACCTGGGGTGAGTATTTGTCTAAGGTGAATAATTTGAATCCACCTTAGCTAACAAAGGGCTTTGTGCCCTATTGATTATATCCTATTGATTCATATCTCAAGGATTTGATGTCATTGGGGAGCATACGGGCTCTGGCCATAACCATAATTTAGTAGTGTCATTTGGCGGCAAACCACCTTGTTCAGATGGCCCCGATAATAACCGTTTACCTGCATTGCCATTTGGCGGCAAAACCGCTGATTAGAGGATACGTGCCATGTCTTTGCTGGCAAAAAACTGTTTAAGAATGAATCCTAGAGCTATTCTCGACCAGACATTAGCTCTTTGTTAGCTAAAGTAATTTTCAGATTTGTCCACCTCAATAGACTGCTGAGGATAGTGGATTGCTTTAAGTGTTAAATAAATTATTTCAATTTTAAATATTTAGATTTTGGAATTTTTGGAGTTTTAAATTTTTATGGGTATTTGGGTGGCATTTTAATTACTTGTAGTTAACACCTCTGATTGATATTTTCTATCAGCACGACTATCATCGGAGTATTTATGGGCATTTAGGAATTTTATTGATTGGACCTTATCGACTCTATTTGTTGGTCGACAAAGGATCGAGTCCATCATCGGTGATATGCATTTATTAGTGAGTTTTCGTTGTTCATAGGCCTTAAAGGCCTAAATAAATGTCTCGATCGACACCGTGACCATACATTTGTTTAATAGCTCGAGCCGTGTCGACTCCGCATACGAGGATCGGGCTCAAGTTTGGATTTATCATTTGACCCGCACAGCAACCCTGAACGTCATGTGTATGCCCATAACATGCTTGTCGAGGCCCATGCGAATATGCGTTTGCACATGCATTTATTTGCATTTATGTGTAAACAAATTGTAATGTATGTGTGTAGGCATTTTTGGAATATTTGGTGGGTCTTCTACAGTAGCTCGTAGAAGCTTGTATTTGTTGTAGCCCTTCTGTATTTACCCATAGGTGACATGTTGAGTACACAACATGTCTTCTATAATAGCTCGTAGGAGCTATTATCTGCTGCGTATCTTCCGTCTCTGCTTGTAGATAGAGTATTGCGCATACAATGAGTTCCCTACAACGAACCGTAGGAACTTGCACTTGTTGTAGTCCTTTGCACTTGTTGTAGTCCTTAGGCATTTTGCTCATGTTTTGATGTTGAATGCAAGGCACTTTCATATTCATCAAGAGCATTCCTAATGATTCAAAACATTCATCATGCATTATTTTTGGCCACTTATGTACGACCCACTGCATTCATTATGAATTCCCTTATATTATGGATGAGCCACTATATTGTGATTTCCTTGATTTATACTTGTAAGTGAATCTCATTTGTGAAATATTCTCATATATATATGTAGGCATCACACATACCCTTCACAAGCTAACTAGCATTAGCAGTATGTTTGGTATCCTCTCCGCAACCTTTTCAGTTTTTATTGTAGAAATGTTGTATCCATTGCGTATTGTGCATCCTTACTTACACGGTGAATTGTGTCCGCCCATATGTAATATTGATGCTTGCACTTTAATCGGCAGTGATAGTCTTTTGATATCTATTGGAAGTTTTTTTTTTTTTGGTGTGGGTTACGATGAGTACCACAAGTCTTTCAGCATCCTAAGGAATAAGTTGCAACTTGTATGATGAGCCTTTCTCATTGATATTCACATGAAACTGATTGCACAAATCTTCCAATGTTCATCATTATGGGCTTCACTTGCTTATTTGAAGGATGATATTGACTATGATTGTACTTATCATGCGTCCTTGTAGTCATTGCAATTATTTGAAGTCAATCTACTGCATGAATTTCATTATCATTTGTGAATGACTTGTACTTGTAGGAGTTTTGCATGTTGACTTGCAAGCTCATGTTTGAAGACTCGTTCATTACAAGTTTCTCATAGTTTTGTAATGTTTCTTGTAGGTGTTTGTTGTTAACCTCCGGATCAAACCCAAAAGAGAACAAAAAAATATAACACAACATACCTCTGCCGGATTCCCCAATATTCTGCCCGAAATCCCGTCTGAAATCACGGAAACCTCATATCATATCGGCTCTGTCAAAATCCCGTGAAATCCTGCTCAAAATCGGGAGCTCGCCTCGATCTCTCTCCCATGAGCATCGTTAAATACCGAACGATCGACGCCCGATCCCCTCACACACGACACTCTCTGCTCTCTCCCACGACGCTCCTCTGCTCCCGAACTTCCCCACTCGATCGCAGAAGCTCCCGATACCTCTCTTCTCCCGTTCGATTCCACACTCAACTCCCGACTACTCCCTCAGCTCCGATCCTCCCTCTGTTTCCACGACCAGAGCCGACTCCACTACCACTCCCGACCTCCACTCTAGCCGAACCAATCCCGACCTCTACCTCTTGCCGCTGCTCTCCGACCCAGTCCAGGGATCCGACCGAGCTCTTCCCATCTCCTCCTCTCTACTAGTATCCGAACCTTGCCTGTGCCGACCTCTCAACCTTTCAGCCGAGAGAAAGAGAGAGAGAGAGAGAGAGAGAGAGAGAGAGAGAGAGAGAGAGAGAGAGAGAGAGAGAGAGAGAGAGAGAGAGAGAGAGAGAGAGAGAGGGAGGGAGAGAGAGATCAAACTCCTCTTACCTGGCCGAACTCCACCTTGCCCGATCCCAAGCAGCTGCCGCCCTCACCTCCCTGCTCTACCCGAACTCCTTCTCATATCCCGATCTCCCCCTCTCTGCCGCAAGCCAGCCGATCCCTTAGGTATAGATTATTTTTATTATTTTTATTATTTGGGATTGATTATAATTAATTTATAATTGATCTCAAATCAAATTAAGTTAATCTATAATTAACCTTAAATTAAAATATAATTAGTTATAAATAAATATAACTAATTATAATTAGTTTATAATTAATTATATGTTAAATTCAATTACTTTATAATTAATCTGAAATTAAATATAATTAATTATATATTAAATGTGATTAATTATAATTACTTTTTAATTAATTATAAATTATATCTCATTAATATATAATTAATTTTAAATTAAATATAATTAGTTGTAGATCAAATACAACTAATTATAGTTAATTTATCACTAATTATAAATTAAGTGCTCTCTTTTTCTCCCTCGATCCTCGTGCCAACACCGTCGACCCCGCGCAGGTATAACTTCTAAACCCTAAAACTCCGAGAACCCGTTTCAACACATTTGTCGAGACAAAACGACCACCTATGCACGTTTTTTTTAGCGTGGTGGGAGGGAGTGCGTCCCGACGCTTGCGACAAAGCGGGTAATCACCTAATTCCTTCTTCGAAGTTCGTATCGCCTTGGAAACTCCGCCTATGCACGCTTTTCTTAGCGTGGTGGGAAGGGATCCCGGTGCGATGCGCACGACGAAGCGGGGATACCTATAAGTACCCGCTTGCGGGGAAACAACTGTCTTGCTTACAAAATATTTTCAAAATTAAAGAAAATACTTTTTTACAAAAAAAACCCATGCACGCTTTTCTTAGCGTGGTGGGGGATCCAAAAATTACACGGCCGCGGTGTCCTCGAAAGAGGGCATCTACCATACACGTTTTTCTTAGCGTGGTGGGAAAGGCCCAATTTTTCCGCAGTTTTCCCCTAAACAGGGGAGACGCCGGAAGGCTGCCGAAATTTCGGGTGAAAATGTTGCTACACTCGGACCTTTTTTGAACTCGAAGAAAATAAAGGTTTGGACACATTTGAACAACCAAGGACATGGGACTATGCTCAGAACTCAAATCAAATGAACTTAATTTGGCATAATTTAAAACAAAATCAAGCTAAATCAAGTAATGTTGTAAGGAATAAGAGCTTGGTTCAAACTTCATCAAATGTGAACTTGAAAGGCAATATAAGCTTGGACTTGAAACTAGAGAACTTGATTGAACTCATATTGAATCCGGACTTGAACAATAAAGACCACAGGGGACTTTGATTTGGACTCAAGCCAGAACTTGTATTTGGACATAAAGCAAATGATTAACAAACAATTGAACCTAAGTGAAATAAGTTTAAACTTAGACTTGATTGGAATGTCAAGTGAGCTTTGATATTGAACTCAAGCTTGTGAATAAAGAACTTGATTCAAATTTGACTTGAGTAGTTGAACTCAAGTAAAGACTTGAATCAAACTCAACCAAGAAGAGTTTGATTTGAGCATGGACACAAACTCAAGTTGAACTCGAACTATACAACATCAAGAAGAGCTTGGACTGAACAAAACTATAGCAAAACTTGAACTTCTACTCAAACTTGAGCTAGAGCTCAAATTCAAATGATTGCTAATGAACATTTCAACCATACCCACAAGCAAATGAATGAAATTATAACGAATGACGAGAGCACCCAATGTGTCATATACATAACTTGAGGATAATATCTATGGAAATCTTACAAGCTCTACTCATTCATGGGTAACAATGAAAGCTCCAACAATTGATCTCTTTTGAGATGATTACAACACACGAGCATTGAAAATCTTCAAGAACACATATACCGGCTCAAAAGCAAACAAAGATTTATAGTGTTTTTGGATGTCAAGTTGAATAAGGTTAACGAAGAGCAAGAAAAGAAAATGACTTTTAAGCACCACGAAGAAAGAAGGAATTTTAGATGAATACACAAACATCAAAATTCAAAGTGACACATAATCCTTCCACAATCGATGTCAGTCCACATGCAAGCAAATATAGGAGATTCCTCTAATCAACATACAAAGAAACAATGGATGCAAGCATCTACAAAAAGGCAGAAGATTAGTTAGTGCACTATCATCTACCTGTATGAATCAACAAATAGTGCACGACAGTCTACCTGTACGAATCAGCGAGCAATTCTATTCAGAAGCTGCTACGCCACCGGATCTGCAACATTCGAACAAGCAGACAGAAGGCGTCTACAATTATTTCAAAGTACCCCTACACGTGCACTATAAATTGTATACACATAGGTACACTAAAAGGGGTAAGAATAATTATAAAACCCGCATGGGCCCCGGCGAGCGTGTTATTGGTACACACGTGACGTCTAGGGATGCTGCGCGGGTTGACAAGTGAATTCTAGTTCGAACCCGATCCTCCTATACGGGTCAATAGAAGTCGACAAGCTTTGAACTCTCAAACAAATATACGATTGCTACGACCGATATATTTATCTTAATACATTCATATTAGGCTTTTAAGACCTACGACAATGAGAATTCACTATCAAAGGATACAAAGCCTACGAAACCCGATCCTCTGTCGACAGCCCGACAGAGTTGACAAGGTTCAATTCATAAAGTGAAAATGACCCCACAACACCCCGATGATGGCCGTGTTGAATGATTATCTCAACCGGAGGGGTTCACAAATATTTCAAATGCCTCCCAAAAGTCCATTTCAAATATTCCATAACTCCACCCAAAACACCCATAAAAATCCAAAAACTCCACAAAAATCCTAAAATTCCAAAAATATTTAAAAAATGAAACTATGCATCCCAACACTTAAAGCAAAGCCCATCCACCCTCCGCAACAGTCTGCCGGGGTGGACAAATTCAAAAAAAAACTCTAGCTCATAAAGAGCCAAATGCTTAGTCGAAAATATCACTAGTATCCATTCTCAAACAATCTCTTGCCAGTAAGGACGTGGTACGTGTCCTCTAACCGGCAGTTTCGCCGCCAAATGGCACTGCAGGTAAACGGATATGACCCGGGGCCCTCTGAACCTAGTGGTTTTACTGTCAAATGGCACCACAGATAGCGGTTATGGCCAGAGCCAATACGCTCCTTAGTGGCGTTAAA
>JACXSL010001145.1:0-37000 GCA_019514585.1 Dendrobium officinale
TGGCCCGGGACGACGGAACCATGGGATCTTGATCGGGTCTATCATCCATTTCCCCACCATCCGCTTTAAGTATAGGATGGTGCAATTTCTATTTAAATATCAAATCTTCCGAACCAAATTCCAAATCCAAAAACCCAATTTTCAATACCCAAACCTATGCTGCTACTATATGCCAGATAACACGTATTCTATACATATCTGATTGACGACTAGCCTTAATCGAAAGTTCTCTCTCGTGATCGGGAGGGGTAATTAACTATAGGGGCTTGCGCCTATAGGAAACCAGAACTCAGATCATAAAGTCCTCGCAAAATGAGGGCGAATCTCTAGGTAGTGTCTTATCTACAAACCCATCTACCTTCCAAAATTTACCTCGGAACTTAGTTCGTTAAAACTCCCTCGCCGAATAAGAAAAGCGAGTGGAGGCCGGGGCCGAATTTTCGGAACCCATATTTATATGACAGCTATATGTATGTAGTGCAGTGTGCTTGCATATGACATATCTTCCTAGTCACACACACATCTATACTGTCACCTACATATAACTATATCCTCATGTATATTTGAGTATTTCATGTATGCATGTGCATTTGTATCTTACTGTTATATGCAATGCAATAGTCTGGTACACTAACTTAGCATATAGTATATCTTCATAACATATATGTATGTGGCACTTTACTATTGTTCATTTGTATATAACTATACGACGTCAACTATATGCAAGTTGATATCATTTTTTGTACTTGAATGAAGACTATTACGAGCTACTCATTATCATCTACAAATAGATTATGCATCTCGTTGAAGATATGCATCTATAATTGTGATGTCATAAGTCAAGAGTGAATGAATGATACCATACAAATCCATTGACCTACAAGTTTTACACGTATCTATTTGCATCTCAATTGAAGTGGTAATTCCTCAATGTTCCATTGGAAACATCATATTATTGTTCAAATGAAATCCATTATTGATCCTCTTAGTTATTTTCAAGCACAAGTTAGGTCATATTCATTGTGATTCACAAGTTCAAGTTCTCTGTAGTCCAATTAGAAATCTTTGCTTGTGTTTTAATTATTCAAGTCATGGCTCACTTAAGTCAAATGAGGTTCAAGTTCAAGCTCATTTCAATTTAATTTTACTTTGGTTCAAATCTTTGTTAATCATTTGAGTTCTGTTCAGATTTAAGCTCAAGTCCAAGTCCCCTGTTTGTTCATTCAAGTTTATAAGTTTAGTTTCAATGTCATTTTTTTCAATTAAAGTTCAATTGCAAGTCTAAATTAGCTTTACAAGTCTCCTGTAATTGTTCAAGTCCTGTGCATCTTTGTTGACCCTCATGTTATATCAAAAGGGAACAAGTGGAGATAAAAGCAAAGTAAAAATCCCACGTACATACCTCGTATACCGTCGGATCCACGAATCCCGCTGAATCGGCGCCGCTCCCGTCATTTCTCCGCACTTCCTGCGTGAAATCTGCTCTCGATCACTGCCCTGTTCTCTTCGTTAAATACCTACCCAAAGCCCTCGCTCTTCCACACGCGATCTCGACTCTTGTAGCTGCTTCCAATGCCGAGACCTTCTCCCTCACTTCCTCCCACACAAGCTCCAGATCTCCGAAGACCTCCATCTCTTCCGATCTCGTCTCCTTCACGACCGAATTCCTCCTCCTAAAGCCGAGCTCCACCTCCCTCTTTCCCATAGCCGACCTCACATCCTGCTCCTTCCTTCCTACTTGTAGGATCGAAAGTCACGGCATTTCCACAAGGTCCTTCTGCCCGAGCCTTGCCCTCTTCCTTGACCAGAGAGAGAGAGAGAGAGACAGAGAGAGAGAGAGAGAGAAGGAGAGAGAGGAAGCATAACCCTTACCTGTAGAGCCGACACCTCCATCTCCTTGCTCTACCCGAAGTCTTCCTCCTGCCCGATCTTCCTCTCTGCCTTGGCCTAACACTCCTACCCGAGAGCCCCTTAGGTATAGGATAATTTCTTATTAGTATTATTATTATTATTATTATTTGAGATTAATTATAATTAATTTATAATTAATTTCAAATTAAAATTTACTTAATCTATAATTAATTTTAAAATGAAATATAATTAGTTATAAATAAATATAACTAATTATAATTACTTTATAATTAATTATAAATTAAATTTAATTAATTAATAATTAATTTTAAATTTAAATATAATAGATTATATATTAAATATAATTAATTATATTTTAAAAAAAAATTAATTATAAATTAAACCTCGTTAATTTGTAATTAATTTTAAATTAAATATAATTAGTTGTAGATACAACTAATTATATTTAATTTATCATTAATTATAAATTAATATGCTCATGCCTCGATACATCAACTTCAATCTCCGCGAAGGTATAACCATTCTAAATCCTAAAAACTTTGAAAACCTATTCCCGGCGCTTGCAACGAGGCGAACGACCAACTCATGCACGCTTTTCTCTAGGGTGGTGAGAAGGGAATTCGTTGCGATGCTTGCGATGGGGTGGGTAATCAAAACCCCATTTTCGGCATTAGTGTTGGACCGGAAAACATCCTCGTGGTGGGAAGGGAACCCGGTGCGACGACTACGGCGAGGCGGGGTAAATTATAAATTGCTTATTTTAAACTGGTACCCGAAAGCCCATGCACGCCTTTCTCTGGCGTGGTGGGGGAACAAATTATTACGGCCGTGGTGTCCTCGTCCGAGGGCACCTACCGTGCACGCTTTTCTCTAGCGTGGAGGGAGGCCCAGTTTTCTGTAGATTTCCCCTAAACGGGGGAGACGCTGGAAGGCTGCCGAAATTTCGGGTAAATGCAATTCGTACTTGGAACGATGTGGAGCTTTACTTGGACATTGATTGGAGCGTCAAATGGACTTAATTAAAACTTAAACAATTAATAAAAACTCAACTTGAATGCAAACGAAATAAGAGAATGGCTCGAACTCAAGGGACCGCAGAAAACTAGAACTTGAACTCAGACTCAGATTTGAACTCAAGCAAGAATCTGAATTGAACAAAGACTCCATGTGAACTTGCAAAATGAACAAGGACACGAATTGAACATTTGAACTCAATCAAGTTGGACTATATGGGACTTTGATAAGACTTGACTTTGAATCTCATGTGATTCAAACGAGCTATTTGAATTCAAGAGGACTTGAATTGAACAATTTGAGCGAGGACATAGAACTTGTACTCGAACAAGAGCAGAGGACTTATGAACAAGGATGGAACTTGATTGAACTTAAACAAAGAAATGGACTTGTATTTGGACATAAAGCAAATGATTAACAAATAATTGAATCTAAATAAGTTCATACTTGAACTTGATTGGAATGCAAAGTGAGCTTTGACATTGAACTCAAGCTTGTGAATAAAGAACTTGATTCAAATTTGACTTGAGTAGTTGAACTCAAGAAAGGACTTGAATCAAACTCAACCAAGAGGAGTTTGATTTGAGCATGGACATGAACTCAAGATGAACTCGAACTCAGAATTCAAATGAAATACACGGGATAATCAACATACAAGCAAGAATCAAATTGAGTACAACTAAGATGAAGGGGGAGCAAAGAAGTTTCTCTTAAGCAATAACATAATCAAATCTCATGATAAAATAAGATGCTCCCAAGAGGATAACACAACTTGCTTGCAAAGAGGGATCAATAAGATCTCTACCTATGAGCTATGACACGAAACCTCTAATGGATGTCAAAGAGCCATCTTGAATTCTTGATCACATGCAGATGAATGAGTTTGGAGCTTGTATTTAATAAAAGATATCAAGTATGATTTGTTTGAATATCATAAGGCCCCTTCAACACTACAACTCATTTATAATGACTATGATAATTAAAGTGCAACCGCCAAAGGGATACAAATGATAATAAAGACTCAAGAAAATGATTGATCAGGGATGATTATGTCAGATACAAGAGCATATGATAGATGCAATGAGAGTAGATATTATCATTCGAACAAGCAAGTAAAACCTACAAACCACTATAGGGAATCTGTCATGTCCACAAAGTGATATCCTCGAGCAACCTTCAACAAGTACAAGCTCCCGCGAGCTACTGACAAAAGCCCATTATAAGTTGAATTCGTTATTTACAAGCAAATGCCAAGTGATGTACATTGGAGGAAAGCACCTACAAGCCATCGTAGAAGACTTGTCGTGGATTTGACATGTTATCTATGAGAAAATACTGCAAAATTATAACAAATATAAGCTCTCACAAATTATTGTAAAAGATCCCCATGTATCCAATACACTGTGCTCCCACTAGTGAAGATGTACAACGTGCAATAAGAGTATAAGCTTACGAACCGTTACGAGAGACATGTCATGCATCCAATATACGATCCATAAACAAATACTAAAAAGACTACGATAGAGAGTGACTTATACTAGCCATCATGAATGACCAATCGAATGTCTAAAATACCTTCGCACAAGTGCACCGTAGTTTGTATGCACATAGGTACACCAAAAAGGGGTAAAAGCAATCAAAAACCCGCATGGGCCCCGGCGAGCATGTTATTGGTACAAACGTGAAATCTAGGGATGCTGCGCGGGTTATTAAAATTTAAACCCGATCCTCCTTAGCAGGTAAAAAGGAGTCGACAGGGTTTAATTATAAAATGCCCCTAAACCAGCATAGGCCCCGGCGAGCGTGTTATTGGTACAAACGTGACGTCTAGGGATGCTGCGCGGGTTATTAAATTTTAAACCCGATCCTCCTTAGCAGGTAAAAAGAGTCGACAGGGTTTAATTATAAAATGCCCCCAAACCCGCATGGGCCCCGACGAGCGTGTTATTGGTACACATGTGGCGTCTAGGAATGCTGTGCGGGCTGACAAGTGGATTCAAGTTCGAAACCGATCCTTTTATACTGGTCAATAGAAGTCGACAGGGTTCGAACCAACAAACAAATATACGGTTGTGGCGACCGTTATATTTGTCATAAAACATTCACATTAGGCCTTTAAGGTCTATAACAATGAGAATTCACTATCAAGGGCATAAAGCCTAGAAAACCTGATCCCTTATCATCAAATTGATAGGGTTGACAGGGTTCAATCAATAAAGAGAAATGACCCCAAACACACCGATGATGGCCGTGTTGAAAAAGAATCTCAACCAGAGGGGTTGCCAGATATTTTCAAATGTCTCCCAAAAGTTCATTTCAAATATTCCAAAACTCCACACAAAATATTCATAAAAAATCCAAAAACCCAAAAAACTCCACAAAAATCCCAAAATTCCAAAAATATTTAAAAATTAAACTATCCATCCCAACACTTAAAGCAAAGCCCATCCACCCTCCGCAACAATCTGCCAGGGTGGACAAATTCAAATAAATTCTAGCTCACAAAGAGCCAAATGCCTAGTAGAAAATATTACTAGGATTCATTCTCAAACAATCTCCTGCCAGTAAGGACGTGGTACGTGTCCTCTAACCTGTAGTTTCGCCGTCAAATGGCGCTGCAGGTAAATGGTTATGACCCGGGGCCCTCTGAACAGAGTGATTTTGCCGCCAAATGGCACCACAGATAGCGGTTATGGCCAGAGCCAATACGCTCCTTAATGACGTTAAATCCTTGAGATATGAATCTATAGGATATGATCGATAGGGCACAAAGCCCTCTGTTAGCTAAGGTGGACTCAAATTTATCCCCTTAGGCAAATATCCAACCCAGGTCTACAAGGTACCCTTGGACGAAGCAACCCATGGCTGCCGACAAGGAACCTTCTGTCAGGTTGGGTCGACTACCTCCTCTAACTAAGTAGACCAAAGACCATGATGGTCCAGGATGACGGAACCATGAGATCTTGATCGGGTCCATCATCCATTCCCCATCATCCGCTTTAACTGCAAGATGGTGAAATTTCCTATTTTAAATATCAAATATGCCCAAATTCCCAAACTTCCAAACATTTCAAATACCGAAATCCATTGCTGCTACTATATGCCAGATAACACGTATTCTATACGTATCTGATTGACGACTAACCTTAATCGAAAGTTCTCTCTCATTATTGGGAGGGGTAATTAACTATAGGGGCTTGCGCCTATAGGAAACTAGAACTTAGATAATAAATTCGTCACAAAATGAGGGCGAAATCTCTGGGTAGTGTCTTATCTACAAACCCATCTGCCTTCCAAAATTTACCCCGGAACTTATTCCATTAAAACTCCCTCGCTGAATAAAAAGAAAAGCATGACGGGGAGGCCGGGGCCGAATTTTCGGAGCCCACAGATTTCTGGCGACTCTGCTGGGGTTTGGTTTCTCTTTCCATCTTTGGCTAGTCGTCTCAGTATTATAGTAGCATCCATATTAATATGTACTTAAAATTTTAAGTATCCTAAGAATGATCATTCAAAAAAACATTCATTGAGATAACTTGTTTAGCAGTATTTTAGATTTATATTATTTGAATTGCTCGCTAATGATATCTTCTTTTGTTTTGTGTTCTGTGTAAGTCTCTGCATTTTGAAAGTGCGGGGTGATGTATCAGATTCTGATTACTAACCCTTGCCTTTCATTTATGCAGATGGATCTACAGAACACCCCGATGACCGTCCAATTGGGACGAGGAGCCAGGATCCAGCTGGCTAATGCTGTCATAGAGACCGTGTTGACCTTTACATACATGTCAAATCCAATGCAAGTGGCTTCCATGTCACCTAAATCTTTATTAAATCCCTCAAAAAGTAGCAGCTGCCACATCACCCAAAACCTGTTAGTATCCTGCTCAAATCCTGCTATAACAGCCCCCAAAATCTGCCCTTATCCTGCTCAAATCCTGTTGTAACAGCCCCCAAAATATGCCCTTATCCTGTTCAAATCCTGCGGTACCAGCCCCAAAAATCAGCCCTTATCCTGCTCAAATTCTGCTGTACCAGCAGCCCATTTCCTGCCAAAAATCTATGTCAAATCCATCAAAACTGCAGCTTCCTAGTCAAAGCTCTGCTCCATACCTACAGCAGCCACCTGTTTTTGTCAGGAAAGTGGAAATAAAAATAAATAAATAAGGGCTTATCATGTGCTCCTAACTGATCCCTCTCATCTCTATATATACACACACAAGCCCCCACTCCTATTTGCATGGTTCCTGCAGCTCTCCACGTGAAACTTCCCACTATTAGCAGCTCCTACACCTTCCATCCCATTCTCCCTTATCTTCTTCAGCAAAACCACTTCACAACACCACAACAACAAGCCTCAAGCTTCCCTTACCTTACACACGAAGCATACAACAGCCATTCCTTCTTCTCCTTATACTACTCAACCACCTACAACTGCTCCTATTTCATATAGCATATCTGAAATCCAAACAACCCTCTTCACTGTATTCCCTCTCAGCAAGCCTGCAGGTATTTAAAGGTAAAATCCATAGCTCATCACCTCCAAAAACATGTGAAAGAAATCTCTCCTTACTTCACGTGCAAAGCTTCATCCCGCAGCCTATTACTTGCAACCCACTCATCCTAACAGCCCACTTCATCATTTTAGCCCATAAAGAGCCCCCATTGCATTCTCAAAACAGTCCAAAATCACTTCAAACCAGCCCACTACAATCTTAAACCCTTTACCTCACCAAATCAGCCCAAAACTACCTCCAAACTGCAGTTTTTAAACCCAAATCTAGTGCAAACCTGCAGCCCATTCCCTACACCTCCACACTTCATTACAGCTCGAAGTCTATAATTCTCTGTTAACACTCAAAACAGCCCATATCACTACTCATTCAATCTGAACCAAAGACTCTACCTTCCAATGAGCATTTCCTCTGTTTGAAACCCACTCCAAAACCCTCTAATAGTGAAGCCTTTTTAATCTTTATCTTAATTTCTTTTCTCTGGTTTGCTTTATTATTGATTTTCATGATATTATTGTTCTCTAATGCATTTGTTGTTATTAGTAATTAAAGTAGTTAATGTTATTAGATACATATATTCATGTATTATGGAATATAAAAAAAATTGATTCTTTTCTCATGGCTTGCAACAGGCCGGCAAACCCCCTACGCGCTCACGTAGCGTTGTAGGGAGGGAAACCGGTGCGATGCTTGCGACAATTTAAGGATCCCTCTTCAATGCTTGCAACGAGCCGGCAAACCCCCGAGGCGCTCAAGTAGCGTTATAGGGTGGAAAATCGATGTGACGCTTGCGGCGAAGGGGATAAAAAAAATTTATTTTATTTTACTTTATTTTTATATAAGTACCGCGGAAAACCCACGTGGTGCAGAGTGGGGAAATTTGTGTTCTTTCTAACGTATGTTGACCCGTAATTGGAAATAAAAAAAAATCAAATAAAAAAATCGTACCCGCTCTCTGCACTCGCACGACGTCGCCGCCCTTCGCACGACGAGGCCATACATCGCGTCGTTTCATCGCACGACCTCACTGGGCGTTAAAAAAGAAACGAAAAGGAGAGGATTTGGGCTCTTACATCTCTCTCGCTGCTCTCTCTCGCACTCGATCTCTCTCGCTCACCCTGCTCTCTCCTGGACAGAACGGAAGTTACAACATTTCGGTCGGAAGCAGAGAACGGAGCTCGCTGGCTGTGAGAAGGATCGGAGGCTCCTCTGTGCTGTTCGGCTTGGCTCATTCGACGGCATCCCCTTTCCGTTTGGATCGGAAATTATAACATTTTGATCGGAAACAAGAACAGGAGCCCGACGGCTGTGAAGATAACTTTCCTCCGTTCGCACGCCTCTTCGGCCATTTCGTTGCTGTTCGACTTCGCTCTCTGGACGACTTTCCCTTCCAGTCGGACCGGAAGTTCAACATTTTGATCGGGAGAAGCAACGGGAACTCGCTGTGACTGTCTCCCTCTCACGCGCTTCTTCGGCTTGGCTTCCCCGACAACTTTCCCTATCCATTTGATCGGAAACAGGACAAGAGCCCGCTTGCTGTGTAGGTAACTTCCTCCCTTTGGCAAGCTCTTCGGCCTAATCCCGTGAACCAGAGAGTGTAGATGGAGAGAGGGATTATGTTATTTTAATTTAAATTAATTTTAATTATAATTATTTTAATTAATTATAATTAGTATAATTAATTATAATTAATTTTAATTAAATGGTTATAATTAATGTTAATTAATTATAATTAATCTAATTAAAATTAATTTAATTAATTATAACTTCTTTAATTAATTCTAATTAATTATTATTAATTAATTAAAGTTAATTAATATTAATTAACTCTAGTTAATTAAAAGATAAACATAATTAATTAAAAAATAGTTTTAATTAATAATTAATTAAAATTATTGTTTGAAAAAAAAGAAGTATGCAATCCCCTCTCGCCTCGATCCACGAGCCGACACCGCCGACAGTCGCCGACGACTCCCCCGTCAGGCCCAAAGGTATAAAATTCTAACTTCAATCCCGTCCTCGATGTTTGCAGCGGACCGGAGAACCACCTATACGCGCTCTTGTAGCACGGTAGGAGGGAGCCCGGTGCGAAGCATACGACGAGGCGGGTAAGCCCTATACACGCTCTTGTAGCGTGGTGGGGACGGTCCTCGACCTCGACCTCGACACCGACACCGCCGACGACTGCTACGCAAAGGTATGGTGTTCCAAATCCCATTCTCGACGTTTGCAGCGGACCGGAGAACCACCTATACGCGCTCTTGTAGCACGGTAGGAGGGAGCCCGGTGCGACGCATACGACGAGGTGGGAGAGCCCTATACACGCTCTTGTAGCGTGGTGGGGAGTCACTGCTGTTCTGGGAGTCACTGCTGTTCTGGTACGGGTACTGCTGAAGGCCCCATACACGCTCTTGTAGCGTGGTGGGATGAAAATTTGTACGGCCGCGGTGTCTACGGACACCTACCATACACGCTCTAGTAGCGTGGTGGGAAGGCCCAGCTCCCCAATTTTCCCCCAAACGGGGGATATGCTGGGGTGCTGCCGAAATTTTCACTGAAATGTACAAAGGCTTGAACAATTCGAAGACCTTCTTGGGCAACAATATAGAAGACCTGTACTCGAACAAAAATGCACAAAACTTGAACTAAAATGAGTAGAGGACCTATACGAAGAATAGTGGACTTGTAAACTTGATGAATTCAAGTCTGAATGAAACTGAATTTGGATCAAAACACATGCAAAGATCAAAGTTTGGATCACACATGGGACACTCAAACTACAAGATCTTGAATACAACGAACTCCTACAATAGTTCCTACGAGGTCAAATGCACCACACTTTCAAGGACAACGAGGGAGACTCAAGCATGAGTTGAACTTTGAACTCGGGTCCGATGGAATACATAAAATTGGGACTTTGGGTGAATGAACCAATCAGAGTCTAAACGCACAGTTCTCTAAATTAACAAGTTACAAGCAGGGGATGAAATCCCTGTGCACACGAAAGATGTGTTAATTCCTACAACAATCCATACAATTGCCCGTTGATTGAGATGGCGATGCAGGAGACCAATGATGTAGGACCCACTTCTACAAGCAAGTGCAACCCAACAACACCCACCTGAGATTGGTGAAAGGTGGTTTCAATGCAAAGACAAGGGCTCTCCTACGAATACTACTAGGAGGTCGTAGCAGATACAACTGACCTCCAGCAAATAAATACTTGTGGATAACAACAGTGTGTATGTTGTATGTACAATGAAACACTGTGGACACAAGTACATCTCCTACGAACAATTCCAGGAGCTCTTAGTGAATACAACGGGTCTCCTATAAATACCTTCAGGAGGTCGTAGTGGATACAACGGCCCCCTGCAAATGGCTACAAACAGCTTGTGGATAACAACAGTGGATATATCGTAGGCACGACGAACCACTGTGGACACAAGTATTGATATCACCTACGACATTGGTGGTCAAGATCTTCAAGCACACCGGGTACAAAGGCAGCCCGATGTACGAAAAAGGACACCCCCTGGCAGAAGGGGGGAAATGTTTGAACAAATTAGAACCAAACTTCCTGGTGTTCCAAAGTCTCTTCTTAGTTCTATATTTAAGAAGAAAACAGCTCTGGTACCCACAAATACCAGAAATGACAAGTCCTCAACGCTGAGCCTAAAAGGAGTTCTTTCCAAATCAACAGTCATTGACTCTAAAATTCAGAAAGTCCTTCCCCCGGTGAATGAGAAAGGGGGAGTCTATATCAAGATGAACGCCATCGGATCTGCAACACTAATACAAGCAGACAGAAGGCGTCTACAATCTACGATCCAACGCCACCGGATCTGCAACACTAATACAAGCAGACAGAAGGCGTCTACAATCTACGATCCAACGCCACCGGATCTGCAACACTTATGAAAGCAGACAGAAGGCGTGTATAAGCTTTTCAAGGAAATGCTGTGCATTCAAATGACAAATACATGCACAACTACAAATATTTCAAAATACCCCTACACGTGCACTAGAGAATGTATACACATAGATACACTAAAGGGGATATATAAAAATCACCCGCATGGGCCCCGGCGAGCGTGTTATTGGTACACACGTGACGCCTAGGGATGCTGCGCGGGTCGATAAGTGAATTCTAGTTCGAACCCGATCCTTCTATACGGATCAATAGAAGTCGACAGGGTTCGAACCTTTAAACAAATACACGGCTGTGGAAACCAGTGTATTTGTTTCAACACATTCGTATTAGGCATGCTAAGCCTACAATCAAAAGAATTCACTGAACAAAAAACACGAAGCCTGTGAAACGCGATCCTCCTAAGCATGTAAATGGGAGTAGACAGGGTTCAAACAATTGGATAAATATGTGGTCACGAGGTCGACCAGAATATTTATCTAATACATTCTTTTTAGGCCTTCAAGGCCTAAAATAAAGAAAGTTCATGAACAAAGGCATGAAGCCTAAAGAACCCGATCCTTCTATACGGATCAATAGGAGTCGACAGGGTTCGAACTATCAAATAGATACACGGTTGTAGTGACCGGTGTATTTGTTTAAATACATTCTTTTTAGGCCTTCAATGCCTAAAATTAAGAAAATTCATAAACAAAGGCACAAAGCCTACTAGAAACCCGATCCCCCATCAATAAGTTGATAGGATCGACAGGGTTCAATCAAATAGAAATGACCCCAAATCAACCCCGATGATGGCCGTGTTGAATGCAAATCTCAACCGGAGGGGTTCCACAAATATCTCAAATTCCACTCAAATGTCTATCAGAATCCAAACTCTACAAACTCCAAATTTCAAGATATTTAAAACTGAAATCAAATCATCAATACCTTAAAGCAAAATCCATCCACCCTCCGCAACAGTTTGTCGGGGTGAACAAATCAAAATCTACTCAAGCTCACAAAGAGCCAAATGCCTAGTCGAAAATATCACTAGGATCCATTCTCAAACAATCTCTTGCCAGTAAGGACGTGGTACGTGTCCTCTAACCGGCGGTCTGCCGCCAAATGGCACCGCAGGATAAACGGTTACGATGACCCGGGGCCCTCTGAACCGAGTGGTTTTGCCACCAAATGGCACCACGAAATACCGGTTATGGCCAGAGCCGATGCGTTCCTTATTGGCATCAAATCCTTGAGATATGAATCAATAGGATATGATCGATAGGGCACAAAGCTCTCTGCAAGCTAAGGTGGATTCAAATTTGTCCCCTTAGACAAACATCCAACCCCGGTCTACAAGGCCCCCTTGGACGAAGCAACCCATGGCTGCCGACAAGGATCCTTCTGTCAGGTTGGGTCGACTACCTCCTCTGACTAAGTAGACCAGGGACCACGATGGCCCGGGATGACGGAACCATGGGATCTTGATCGGGTCCATCATCCGTTCCCCCACCATCCGCTTTAAGTGCTAGATGGTGCAATTTCTATTTTAAATATCAAACCTTTCAAATTTCCAAACTTTCAACTCAAATCCCAAATCCAAATCCAGTTCTCCAAATTCCAAACCTATTGCTGCTACTATATGCCAGATAACACGTATCTCTACGTATCTGATCGATGACTAGCCTTAATCGAAAGTTCTCTCTCGTAATCGGGAGGGGTAATTAACTATAGGGGCTTGCGCCTATAGGAAACCAGGACTCAGATCATAAAGTCCTCGCAAAATGAGGGCGAAATCTCTGGGTAGTGTCTTATCTACAAACCCATCTGCCTTCCAAAATTTACCTCGGAACTTAGTTCGTTAAAACTCCCTCGCCGAATAAGAAAAGCGAGTGGAGGCCGAGGCCGAATTTTCGGAGCCCACAACGTATTTTCTTCTTATAATAAAAAAAAAAAAACCCTTAAACGCTCACGTAGCGGGCGGGGATAAAAAATACATATGCGACCGCGGTGTCATTTTTAACACCTACCTGAAGCGCTCACGTAGCGTCGAGGGGAAGGTTGCCTTTTGATTTTTTCTCCTAAACGGGGGAGACGCTGGGAGGCTGCCGAAATTTGGATTGAAAATCCAAGGACTTAAACAAAAAAAAAAAACTTGCAAATGGATTTGATTGAACTCAAAAGAACGAATGCTAAGAACTTGTACTCGAGATTGTAGTTTGGGACAACTACAAGGATCACTTGGGCACATTTGAACAAAAGAGGACTTTGGCATCAGACTTGAACCTGAATATGCAATGAATTCATTAAATCAAAACTTGAACCAAATAAACTCAAACTCAATTAAGAACTTGTGTAAGACTTGATTTGAACTCAAGCAAAATTCAACTTGAACTTGCAAGGACAACAGGGAACTTGTGCAAATGAACTTATTTTGAACACTAATTTGAACATCAAAGGAGCAAGATTTGGACTCAAATTTGAACTTGATTCCTACATCAAGTAGACATGACTTGAACTTGTACAAATTTGCAAAGGACATAAACTTGGCGATAAGGACTTGTGGATCCAAGTTCAAACTTCAACTCAATGGGTGTATAATCATCTCAAAGATCACAAGTATCAATCATTAAAATTAATTATATAAGCTCTCAATGGTTATAACTTTCTTATGATCAAATGGAAGATGCATGTGACCTCTTCATACATGTTGCAAACAATGTGTGGAGACAAGAAAGTTCACAACTATAACATGCCTACAAGCAATGAACAATCATAAGGATGTGTGATCTAGTCACAAATGGAGGCACAAGAACATTCCATTTAGCTCATATGCAAGGTGCTTACATACAAGGGATGATGAAACTCAAGTATTTGAATGATTCATATTTGCAAGCAAATGATAAGTGAATAATGCAATGACATGCCTACAACCAATAGCATGAGATTTCCCACATAAGTGTTGAAAGCCTTCATGCTAGATGAGGAAGGAATATCAAACAAATGGTGAATGTCGAATTCATTAGGTATATTGTGAATCGCCTTTGAAAACAAAGAAACTTGCATATTCAATTTCTTCGCAAGTGATAAGAAGATGGTGGGAAGTACAATAACAATCGTGCTTGAGGAAGGGAAAGGGATGGTTGTAATGAACATCCTAACATATTCATGAAGAAAATATAAAAACCATGCGATGAATATATAATAGATGCGATGAGTTCTCTACAAACGTTGATAGAACAACTGTAACACATTCAACTTATCGCCCACGAATAACAAAACTTCCTTGCAAATAATGAAATATCTTATTAATACACTCAATGTATGATATCTTCATGATCGACAACTATTTGGTGGAGGGCAAATATGCAAATCCCTACGAGCCACCGTAGGAGATTTGTTACACATCCGAAGTATTGCCCATAAGAAAATGCAGAATAACTACGACAAATTCAAGTTCCTGTGGATTGTTGTAGGAAATTCTTTGTATGTATACTACACTATCTACAATAAGACATGAAAGAGTTGCAACAAATGATGATATGCATAAGTACCTGCAGAAAGTTCATGCTATTCATATGAAAGATGCAGAAAAGCTACAACAAATATGAGCTTTCACGAAATACTGTGAAAGACTCATCGAAAACTAAGATATTCCCCGCACATGCACCTTAATTTGTACACACGTGACGTCTAGGGATGCTGCGCGGGTCAACAAGTGAATTCAAATTCGAACCCGATCCTTCTATACGGATCAATAGGAGTCGACAGGGTTCGAACCATTAAGCAAATATGTGGCCGTGACGACCAGAACATTTGTTTTAATACATTCATATTAGGTCTTCAAAGCCTAAAATCAAAAGAATTCACTCTCAAAGGCATAAAGTCTATGAAACCCGATCCTCTGTCGACAGCCAGACAGAGTCGACAAGGTTCAAGATTTAAATAGAAATAACCTCAAACACCCTGATGATGGCCGTGTTGAATGTTTATCTCAACCGGAAGGGTTCACAAAAATTTCCAAATGTCCCCCAAACATCTAAATGCCCATCAAAATCCAAAACTCTACAAAGTTCAAAAACCCAAAAATTCTAAAAATATTTAAAATTTGAAATCTAACTATCAAACGCTTAAAGCAAAATCCATCCACCCTCCACAACAGTTTGTCAGGGTGGACAAGTCAAAAATTACTTCAGCTCACAAAGAGCCAAATACCTAGTCGAAAATATCACTAGGATCCATTCTAAAAAAAGTCTCCTGCCGATAAGGACGTGGTACGTGTCCTCTGACCGACGATTTGCCGCCAAATGGCACCGCAGAATAAACGGTTATGACCTGGTGCCCTCTGAACTGAGTGGTTTTGCCGCCAAATGGCACCACGAAATACTAGTTATGGCCAACACCAATACGTTCCTTATTGGCATCAAATCATTGAGATATGAATCAATAGAATATGATCGATAGGGCACAAAGCCCTCTGTTAGCTAAGGTGGATTCAAATTTGTCCCCTTAGACAAACATTCAAACACGGTCTACAAGGTCTCCTTGGACGAAGCAACCCATGGCTGCTGACAATGATCCTTCTGTTAGGTTGGGTCAACTACCTCCTCTGACTAAGTAGACCAGAGACCACGATGGCCCGGGACGACGGAACCATGGGATCTTGATCGGGTCTATCATCCATTCCCCCACCATCCGCTTTAAGTGCAAGATGGTGCAATTTCTATTTTAAATATCAAATTTCTCAACTTCCCAAATCTTCCAACTTATCATATTCTCAAATTTCCCAATATCCAAACCCTTCAAATTCCAAACTTCCAATCCTTAATACCAATACTCATTGCTGCTACTATATGTCATATAACACATATTCTCTACGTATCTGATTGACAACTAGCCTTAATCGAAAGTTCTCTCTCGTGATCGGGAGGGGTAATTAACTATAGGAGCTTGCGCCTATAAGAAACCAGAACTCAGATCATAAAGTCCTCGAAAAATGAGGGCGAAATCTCTGGGTAGTGTCTTATCTACAAACCCATCTGCCTTCCAAAATTTACCTCGGAACTTATTCTGTTAAAACTCCCTCGCCGAATAAAAAGAAAAGCGAGCGGAGGCCGGGGCCAAACTTTCGGAGCCCACAGACCGGAAACACTGGAGCTACCATCCAATTTGGTAGTGTTGATTTTCCTGCAGTTGTTGCAAGAACTGTCGTAGCTTCTACTGGTCGTGTACATCTGCCAGTACAACGACCTACTACTGAAACTCCTTGTGGGAGGATTTCTGTGTTTGAGAGGCTGTCACAGCCTGAAGTCCCAGCCACCAAGAGGATTGTGGCTGATGGAAGAATCTCAATGGTAACTGCCAACACCACTACTCAGCCAACCGGGTTGTTTGCGCCCGAGAAATATGATGTCGAGGCTTCCTCATCTGGAGGAAGGCTCACCAGGAGGCAAAGGAGAAAGAAAAATGCTGAACTCCGGGCTCAACAACAATTCTCGGCCCATCCCTCTAACCTGTCGGCCCAAGAGCCAGAAGTTTCCATTCCGACCCGGAATGGATTCGGGAATTTGAAATGGGTAAAGAGAAATAGCTCCACTGGTGAGCTGAAGAAATCATTTTGGGACCAGCAGCCTGAAGTCCCAACTCCTTCAAAGAGGAAAGAACCTGAAACTCTCACGGCCCGGGTCTATAGGGTCCTGAAAACTCTAAAAGAGAGATGATTGAATAAAAGAAGATACCAACGACCACTGATGGTCGAAACCATAAGGACTCCACCAAGACAACGCTTATCTGTTGCGATGGAGAGGAAAGAAAGGAAATATGTCCCATGCGGTGAACATCGGGGTGTGACACCTGAATTGCATGTTCAGGGATCCACTACCGAAAGGTCCTGGTGGAAAGGAAAGCAAGTCTGGAGGCCAAAGCCACAAAGAAATAAGGAAGAAAGGAAAGAAAGAAGAGTTGATCTGGGCGTGACATCCAGTTCCGCTTCCCGGAGATCCGCCCCTGTCAACAAACAACGTCAAAAGTGGGCCCCTAAAAGGACCCATAATGACACTCCTCCAGACGGTAGACACGTTGGAGAATCCTCCAGGGGATCTCGTCGCCCTCCATCCCCTCCAAAGGAAGAGACTAACTTCGATCGCAGCCCACTGATCGAAGAAGTCCCCGTGCCTAATCAAGAACCGGAAATCCAATGGCGTCGCCGCTCGGAGATCCGAGTACTGGAAGAAAATATAGATGATCAAAACATTGAAGAAGAAGAATACCTGGAAGGGGAAGAAAATATTGAAGAAAACATTGAAGAATTTATGGAGGAAAACCTAAAAGAAGAATTGAAAGAAACAAATAACACCGTGGACATGGAGGTGGTCTATACGGTGAGACACACCAATGCTAATGAGGAAGCCTACTATGATGACGGTGAAGATGACGACGATCAACAACCGCCGGTTAGGCGAGATTATCAACGTCGTCGTGAAGCTGGGTCCACCATTGGTAGAAGTGGTTATTCCCAAGCTGAAGAAGAAAGAGAAGAAGCCGAGGAGAATCCCTTCGCTGACGAGAATGTCACACTTGCAAACATGCAAAGATATATAAGACGACAAATGATAGCCAAAGATAGAGAAATCTCTCAGTTGAATGAGAAGATGACCGAGATGATGGCTAAGATGGGGGCAATGATGCAGATGATGCAGAGAACTGCCGCTGTTGGTGCCATGCCCAATCCTCCTGTTGATCCTCCAAATTTCCAAATGCCTCAAGTCTCGGGAGTACGAGGTATTCCTAAAGGTGACCACGAGGCTCATAATGTCATCCGTCAGCCCACTCCACAAAATGTTATCAAGTACTTCTGAACCTGTGACCGCTGCACAGTTGGAAGGAATAATCACAGAAATGATCAGGGCTATTATAGATGTTGACCAAGCAGAAAAGTTGGTGGGCAAGGGTCGTCCGTATTTTGCTGAATACGACCAAGTACCATACCCGAAAGGGTATTCGGTTGCAAAGTTCAACACTTTCAACTATAATAACAACCCCAGGCAGCACCTGGCACAGTTTAAAGCCACCTGCGGGAACACAGGAGGCAATGACGCCTTACTCTTCCGACAATTCATTAGCAGTTTGACAGCAACTGCTTTCGAATGGTATGCTGAACTGCCAAATGATTCTGTGAAGACCTTCGCAGAATTAGAAAATATATTTGTGAAGAGGTTTGCTAGTGCAACTGAGAAGATCACGATCGCTGACCTCGCTCTGGAGAAGAGAA
This sequence comes from Dendrobium officinale, assembly GCA_019514585.1. NCBI lineage: Eukaryota > Viridiplantae > Streptophyta > Magnoliopsida > Asparagales > Orchidaceae > Dendrobium > Dendrobium officinale. The sequence continues at coordinate 18,581 of JACXSL010001145.1, forward strand.
AAAGAGAAGAATCAGTTACCAAATATAACACTCGCTGGCGCAACCTGAGCATGAAATTTGAGCAGCAACTCGAAGAAGAACATGCAATACATTTGTTAATGGGCAACATTGATGACAAGATGCAACTCTTTCTGTACATGACTACAATCAACGCATTTTAAGACTTGCTCGATAGAGTGGCCAAGTTTGAGATATTGAATTTCTCCAGATCAGAAAATCACTCTGATAAGCCCAAGAAGGCTAAGGCCCCGGGTGCTAGAAGGGGTGAAGCGGACTCTACGTTCTTCTCTAGAGCTGATAGAGAAAGGAAGGTGATTTATAATGTAGACAAAGGCAAACAGCCGATGCAATATCAAGAAAAGCCTAAGCAAGTCTATAACCCTAGCCCCCAATCGAAGTTGATATTAGGGGGAAATGATAAGCCACGAACTTATCAAGGTGGTGGAGAACACCCGAGGCAGGCAATAGGAACTGGTGATAGAACATTCCAATCCCTCAAAGATAAAATGAATAAAGAATATTCATTCAAGAGGGAGAGTGTCACCAAATTATTTCGACAAGTGTTGAAATCGGGTTTAGAACTGCCTGAATGCATAAGGCCCGAAGAATCAAAGCACACTGGTGACCCAAATTATTGCCCATATCATCGGGTACTCAGCCATCCTATTGAAGATTGCTACATCTTCAAGGATTGGCTTGAAAGAAAATATCAAAAAGAGGAACTCACATTGTCTGACAATGTGTTGTCTCACCCTATAAAGGAATCAACTCGGGTGGTCACGTCCTCTTCCGTACTCCCGACTGAAGAAAGAAGAAAAGAAAAGAAGTAAATTCAGAAAGAACAGTGGAAGACTGCGGTCTCCAAGAAAACTGTGAAAATATTGAAACAGATTGAAGGAGTCCCAAGTGTAAAATGGAAGTCTCCTATTGAGCCAATGATAGATTTGAAGGTACTACCAGTGGTACAACCTTCTACTTCTAAACAATTTTCCAATCAAGCTGGTTCTTCAAAGACTGGAAAGATGAAATCATCCAAGAAGAAGACCAAGCTGAAGAAGCCCAAGAAAAAAATGACTACAACCCAGAGGGTTATTAACAGTTTGGATGAATATTACCAGACTGTGAGGCGACCCATCAAGCTCGTTGACTTCATGGCATAGCTTAAAATTGAAAAAACCGGAGAAAATGATGAGAATTCCCTTCCAAGAGAAGTATATCGGGTCATCTCAGTGGCACCGAGTACCTGGACAAAAGAAGAATACATTGAAGAAGTATCCTCTGAGTCCTGTATGATGGTCTTGCCAATGGATTACAGTTCAGAGGGGATTTGTATTTTCCAGAAGAAGATGAATCAGACCCTAGCATAGCGTCTCGGATGGGACATGTAAACCTGGGTGGTGATTCTGAATTAACAGATAAGTCACTAAACGCAACAATGGCTGATTTTGAAGAAAATGCTTCATTAAATGACTCTGAACCGGAGGAGATTGCTCAAATGCAGTTAAGAAGCGGTAAGATACTGCCGTCTCCATCGAACAAAGGAGTCTCCAATAAAGATAAGGAGAAAGAGATATTTATCAGTAATGATAGTATTCTTGAAATCCTAAGAAAAAGATGACTTCAACCAATGAGATAGATTATAATATTTTATCCCATCTGAGAAAGATCCCAGCACAACTCAGCATATACGATGCCTTGGTAATGTCTAAAGACCTTCAGGAGACTCTAATTCAGGCTCTCAAAGATCCCGAAAGATACGAGGCGTATTTTGCTGAACGTAATTTGACTGAGATTCTACAAGCTCGTAATGAGCCATTTATTACTTTCTCCGAAGAGGACATGATGCTTGGAACTGCAGATCATAACCGTCCTCTGTATGTCACTGCAGAGAGCGATAAGCTAATCATCAGTCTAATACTGATCGATCCCGGATCCTCTGTAAATGTGATAAGCTTGAAAGCACTAAGATCCCTTTGCCATGATGTGGAACACCTCGAGCCAGATAAATTGATGGTGCATGGTTTCAATGAAAAAGGGCAGAAGACACTCGGATCATTTATGCTGCCTCTTATATTTGGAGAACTCCATACAGAAGCTAAATTCCATGTGATTGACGCTAACACTTCATTCAAGGCGCTAATAGGTCGTCCCTGGTTGCATTAATATGGCATTGTCCCGTCTACATTACACCAGTGTATGAAGTATCTCAAAGATAGAGAAGAATTCAGGATCTCTGGTGATATTCAGCCCTTCACAGTTCATGAAGCAACATTTAATGAAGATGCGCGGTACTTCATGCCAAAGAAGAAAAAGTCTTCAAATACTCTCAAAGCTAGAGCATCAAACTCAAAGGCTGCAAAGTGACCTGAATGAGAAGGTCAGAAGAAGCAGGTAGGGAGAAAGAAGGCAATGCCGACTCTTCACAAGGCACCGACCATTCCCAAAGAGAAGAAATTTATACCTCATCTTGGATGTAACACAGATGAAGATGATGTTACTCCTGCTAAATCTCGGAGAGTATGCCAGTCCATGGACGAATGGAGTAGGCAGGTTGAATTTTCAAATGATGATTACGATTATGACTCTATTTATATGAACACGGTGCAGAATGTGTTCTCTAGAATAATAGACAGCCTATCAATTTCAGATTGTGTACTCGTAGTCACGCGTGTTCCCTTACAACACTTCAAAGAAATTATTCCGCGTGAGGTGCATAAAGTTGAAGAACTCGCCACCCTCTATCTGCCTCCCCTTAAAAATGGGACTGTGCCAAAGAATGTGTTATATTCCATAGGAGAATAATGACTGGTGTTGCATGCTCCTCAATTCCGAAGAGTTATTTCCTATGATGCTAACTAGGTTCAATACCAAAAATATTCAGAGAATGCTACGAAAACAAGTCAATATTCCTACCACCAAGCAACAACTTCGTACAAGCTTGGGCCTCTAGTATGGAAGGAATCCGCGCCCTCTACGACGAAAGGATACAGATGCATATAAATGTATCGGAGTCATTAAACGAAAATTCCTCCGGAAAGAGACTTGCCGGGCAATCACATGTATGGAAATTGAATCCGATGATGGTGGCGCTGAAGAGACATACGAAGCTGAATGATTATGATGATCAACCCGTAGAGGCCGAACCTGCACCAGAAGAGCTTGAAGATGGTGGACAGGCAACCACTATGGATGAGCTAAAAGAACTCAACTTGGGAACTGAGGAAGACCCTCGCCCAACCTTCATTAGTTCTCTTCTACCCGAAGAACAAATAGAAGAAATAAAAGAACTTATTTGTGAATTCAGGGACTGTTTTGCCTGGACATATGCTGAAATGCCTGACTTATCCCCTGACGTAGATGTTCACATATTAGCAATCAAACCGGATGTAGCACCCGTCAAGCAAGCTCCAAGGAGAATGAGATTGGAGATTGAAGAATAAGTGAATGCTGAAACAAAGAAATTAATAGAGGCAGGCTTCATCCGAGAAGAAAAGTATGCCAATTGGATTGCCAATATTGTCCCTATAAAGAAGAAGAATGGACAGATTCGTGTCTGCATTGACTTTAGGGACCTCAACAAAGTATGCCCAAAAAATGACTTTCCACTCCCTGTATCAAAACTACTAGTGGACAAGACTTCCAACTACAACATGTTCTCATTCATGGATGGATCATCAGGCTACAATCAGATCAAGATGGCTACTGAAGATGAAAAACATATGTCGTTCAGAACGTCCATCGGCATATTCGTTTACACGGTCATGCTCTTTGGCCAAAAGAATGCTGGTGCCACCTACCAGCGGGCGATGACTCATATATTTGATGATTTGATATATCAGAAGATCGAGTGTTATGTAGATGACATTATTGTCAAAAGTCTTAGTTGAAATGATCACTTAAAAGATCTTAGAATTGTATTTGAGAGAATAAGAAAGTTTGATCTGAATATGAACGCTCTCAAATATGCATTCGGGGTCTCCTCCGGTAAATTCTTGGGATATGTTGCTCGTCATCGAGGTATAGAGATCGACCCCAACAAAATTAAGGCAATCACGGAGATGCCACCACCAAGGAATCTTTGACAGCTTCGCTCGCTGCAAGGACAACTGGCTTTCATTCAGAGATTCATATCAAATCTATTGGGTAGGTGCCAGCCATTTTCAAAGCTAATGAAGAAAGATGTCCGTTTCAAATGGGATGCATAGTGTCAGGAGGCGTTTGACAGTATAAAGAGATATCTATTAAATCCGCCCATCCTAGCAGCGCCGATTCCGGAGAAGCCTCTCATACTGTACACGGCTGCACTAGAAGAGTCCCTCGGAGCACTATTGGCCCAGAATAATGAAGAAGGAAAAGAAAATGCGCTCTACTATATCAGTCGGAGGTTGATTGGAGCCGAAAGTCGTTATTCTCCTATTGAGAAGCATTGTTTATCGCTGATTTTTGCAGTTCAGAAACTTCGTCACTATATACTTTCTCACAAAATTACCCTGATATCAAAGATCGATCCGCTGAAGTTCTTGATGATAAGACCAGCGTTGATAGGTCGTCTGGCCAGGTGGGCGGTATTATTACTACAGTTTGATATCACATACATGCCACAAAAGGCAGTGAAAGGTCAAGCCTTGGCGGATTTTCTTGCTGCACATCCGATCCCAGCAGATTCTCTAATAAATGATGATTTTCTTGACGAGCAAATAATGCAGGTCGAGAAGAATAAAAGACTACCATTCTAGGAGATGTACTTTGACGGGGTATCATCTATTAGACTTGTCCGACCTCCAAATATTGCAAGAGCCCGAGCCGGCATCGGTCTCATTTTTGTAGCATCTGAGGGAGGTATAATGAGATTTTCATTCAGTTTGACTGAACCTCAGACCAACAACGAAGCCGAGTATGAAGCTTTATTAGCATGACTAGAGATTGCGATCGATGTCAGAATCCAACATCTCTAAATCTTCGGTGATTCTCAGCTCGTGATAAATCAGGTCCTCGGTATCTACAACGTTGGCAAAGTCGAATTGGCCCATTACCACCGGTGAGCCCTCCAGGTACCTAATGTTGAAATAGCTCGAGTTCCTCGAGGACAGAATGCTAAAGCAGATTGTTTGGCCAAATTAGCCAAAGAAATGGCGAACAACAATGAGGAGCGGCTTATATTCATCGGGATTTACACTCATAGGGTCTTAGAGCCGCTCTATTACAATTCCCGAGGGCAACAGAAATAACAGATTCAAGCTAGCAGGATGAAACTCCAGTTGGCCCTCAACCTCTCCATCAAATTATTATGGAAAATTATCCGGAAGGATATCACGTAGCCAAGAGACGTAAAGCTAGTCAAGCTTCAGAATCGTGATGGCATTATTTAGATTTTGAAGTAAAAAATGATTGGAGGCAGCCATTCATTGACTACTTCAAGGAAAACAAACTCCCGACAGAAAAGTATATGGCCGCACAAATTCGAAAAAGGGCGTTGCGATACGCATTTGTCAATAATACATTGTACAGACGAGCTTTTAATCAAATGTGGCTAAGGTGCCTAGGGACCAAGAAAGCTGATAAAGTGGTGACAGAAGTCCACGAAGGGCTTTGCGGAGTACATCAGTCATGTCCCAAAATGATCGCTAAAATCAAGAGAATGGGTTACTATTGGCCGACCATAGTCAGAGATTGTATTAACCATGCTAAGAGGTGCCACGAATGTCAAATCCACGATGATGTTATACATCAACCGTCAAATTCACTACACCCAACAATAGCGTCCTGGCCATTTGAATGCTGGGGTACTGATATTATCGGGCCAATAGATCTGCCGTCATCAGCGGGACATCGATTTATTCTGGCAGCGACGGACTACTTTTCCAAATGGGCAGAAGCGACTCCATTCAGAGAAGTCAAATCCGAGCATGTGATCAACTTCTTCACTAACAATGTTGTTTACATATTTGGTGTGCCACGCCGCATAATCTCGGACAACGGTACTGCATTTAAAAGTACAAAAATCTGTAAATTTGTTGATCGTCACAAAATCGATTGGCGATATTCATCTATATACAATCCAAGAGCAAATGGCTTGGCGTAGGCCTTCAACAAGACGCTAGTGAAATTGTTGAAGAAGATCCTCACCAAGAACAAAAGAGAGTGGCATACAAAGATGACAGAAGCTCTATGGGCCTATCATACAACTTACAAAACACCAACTAAAGGCACTCCTTATTCATTGGTGTTCGGTGTTGAAGCCGTATTACCATTAGAGATCGAGCTACCGTTACTTCGGGTAGCAATTCAGAATGATCTTACTCAAGAGCAAAATGTCCGCCTCATAATAGAAGAGCACAACGCACTTGATGAACTCAGGTTACAAGCTCAACAAAACTTAAAAATTTATCGAGGAAGGATGGCAAAATCCTTTGATCGTATGGTGCGCCCTCGAACATTTCAAGAAGGGGAATTGATCCTGGTACAGAGAAGACCAATCATCCCACATCGAAGAATCGGTGGCAAATTCGTATCCAACAGGGAAGGACCCTTTGTCATCGAGAAGGTGTACCAAGGAAGAGCATATCAGTAGTTCGATCTGAACGGTCAGAGGCCTGTGCCGCCTATCAACGACCGACATTTAAAGAAATATTATGCATAAAAATTTCATGACTAATGTACTTTATAAAGATCAAAATTTTATGTACATAATTATCAGTGCATGCACATTCATATTTTGAAATTCTCTTATATAGCAAGTGCGCATTTCAAAATCCCCCATAAGACTGGGGGCATTTTAAATATTTATTCGGGTCGACATCGCGCTGCGTGCCGAGATCCTCGAATAAATATTTAAAATCTCAAAGATACAAAGCCTATCCAAAATGTCCCTGCGAGATGGGGCATTTTAAATATTCATTTGGGTCGATATCGCGCTGCGTGCCAAGATCCCTAAATAAATATTTAAAATATAAAATATCCAAATTTATTCTATTCTAAAAATGTCCCTGCAAGTCATAGGGCATTTTAAATATTTATTTCGGTCGACATCGCGCTGCGTGCCGGGATCCCCGAATAAATATTTAAAATTATCAATTTAAACTTTCTTTGTGCTAAAGAATACAAAGACTTGTTTTTCAAAGTATATGCAGGTGATCTTTCAAAAGTTAGAGACACCACCTTCTCCAACAAACTAAGGTTCAAAAGTCAAGAAAGAGACTTTTATGGCTGCACACTCCTAAAAAATTGAGCTAGAAAAGTTTGAAGTCTTTCGACAGCCTGAAGCTTAAGGTTCGAATGGGTGTAAGAGGTCGGATCCAACAAGCCCAAATATGGCCGGATCGCTGGCAGCTCCGTCTACTCAACAAGCCATAAGAAAGGCCGTACCCCCCACTTCGTCAACCCGTCAATAGGGACTGTAGGAAGCACGAAGGTAAATTTGACTCAACAAGTTCAAGTGATCGTACTACCAAATTCTCCTAAATGACTAGAGAATTAAAGTTCCAATGGGAAGAGGAACCTCGAACTACTGAATGTTCGTAGGCTCCAAATCTGCAACCACGAAGGATGACTTAAGATCTGTCAACTTCATTAAAATCAGCATTAGGAAGCGTGATTCCCATAGCTCAAGTCTGAAGCTTGAATGGGTGTACGAGGTCGGATCCAACAAGCTCAAATATGACCGGATCGCTGGCAACTCCATCTACTCAACAAGCCATAAGAAAGGCCGTAGTAGAGGAACCCCCATCTCAGCAACCAGAGGACAAAGAGATATCAAATACCAGCCTCCTGATCTGATAAACTCAAGAGATTCAGATTAAAGTCTTCTCAAGTGGTTAAGGATCAAGATACTACCTATGTCCGGTACTATCAACTGAATCCAAAACCTGCGAATCCTTCAACAAATCCGTAAATCATAAAGCGATGATCGAAGGAATTTTCTTCAATAAGTCCGCCAAAGCATAAAGCAAAGAACCGAAGAAAACTATCCCAAAGTTCACACAAAGCCCAAGGCTGAACTAAGTGGATTTCGTCATCAACAAGTTCGTTATGCATAAAACTCTTAACCGATGACTTCTTGCCACCGACCTAATAAAAAACCTAAAGGATTTAGGGCAGCGGCATCTACTTCTTCAACAAGCCCGCCTAAGCAAAAGCATAGGGCCGAAGGTACAAAAAATACCTGACAAGACAATAAAGACAAATCAGGCGATTCTCCATCAATGTCCGCAGCACAAAGCATAGGGCAAAAGAAGTCAGTATCTTAACCATCTATTGATACATCCAAAAGATCTATGGAGAAAAAAAATTTTAGTGTGACATCTAAATAAATTTTTGGAGATCCACTAAAAGAAAACTAGTGTGACATCCAAACAAAATTTTAAAGATCCACTAAGGAGAGTCTTAGTGTGACATCCAAGCAAATTTTTGGAGATCCACTAAATAAAAGCCCTAGAGTAGCATCTAGAAGAAATATCTAGAGATCCACAGGGTCAATCAGCATACAACAAACATGGTTCGCTCTAGACGCGTACCACATTTGTTGGGGGGCATTTGTTGACCCTCATGTTATATCCAAAGGGAACAAGTGGAGATAAAAGCAAAGTAAATATCCCACATACATACCTCGTATCCCGTCGGATCCATGAATCCCGCTGAATCGGCGCCGCTCCCGTCATTTCTCCGCACTTCCTGCATGAAATCTGCTCTTGATCGCTGCCCTATTCTCTTCATTAAATACCTACCCAAAGCCCTCGCTCTTCCACACGCGATCTCGACTCCCGTAGCTGCTTCCACTGCCGAGACCTTCTCCCTCACTTCCTCCCACACAAACTCCAGATCTCCAAAGACCTCCATCTCTTCCGATCCCGTCTCCACCACCGACCAAACTCCTCCCAAAGCCGAGCTCCACCTTCCTCTTTCCCATAACCGACCTCACATCCTGCTCCTTCGACGACCTTCCTATTTGTAGGATCGAAAGTCACGGCATTTCCACAAGGTCCTTCTGCCCGAACCTTGCCCTCTTCCTTGACCAGAGAGAGAGAGAGAGAGAGAGAGAGAGAGAGAGAGAGAGAGAGAGAGAGAGAGAGAAGGAGAAAGAGGAAGCATAACCCTTACCTGTAGAGCCGACACCTCCATCTCCCTGCTCTACCCGAAGTCTTCCTCCTGCCCAATCTTCCTCTCTGCCTTGGCCGAACACTCCTACCCGAGAGCCCCTTAGGTATAGGATAACTTCTTATTAGTATTATTATTATTATTTGAGATTAATTATAATTAATTTATAATTAATCTCAAATTAAAATTTACTTAATCTATAATTAATTTTAAATGAAATATAATTAGTTATAAAAAAATATAACTACTATAATTATTTTAAAATTAATTATAAATTAAATTTAATTAATTTATAATTAATTTTAAATTAAAATATAATTGATTATATATTAAATATAATTAATTATATTTTTTAAAAAATTAATTATAAATTAAACCTCGTTAATTTGTAATTAATTTTAAATTAAATATAATTAGTTATAGATACAACTAATTATATTTAATTTATCATTAATAATAAATTAATATGCTCTTGCCTCGATACATCAACTTCAATCTTCGCGAAGGTATAACCATTCTAAACCCTAAAAACCTATTCCCGACGCTTGCAACTAGGCGAATGACCAACTCATGCACGCTTTTCTCAAGCGTGGTGAGAAGGGAATTCTTTGCAATGCTTGCGACGAGGCGGGTAATCAAAACCCAATTTTGGCGTTAGTGTTGGACCGGTAAACCAACTCATGCACGCTTTTCTCTAGCGTGGTGGGAAGGGAACCCGGTGCGACGCCAACTGCGAGGCGGGATAAATTATAAATTGCTTATTTTAAACTGGTGCCCGAAAGCCCATGCACGCCTTTTTCTGGCATGGTGGGGGAAAAAATTATTACGGCCACGGTGTCCTCGTCCGAGGGCACCTACCGTGCACACTTTTCTCTAGCGTGGCGGGAGGTCCAGTTTTCCGTAGTTTTCCCCTAAACGGGGGAGACGCCGGAAGGCTGCCGAAATTTCGGGTAAATGCAATTCGTACTTGGAACCATATGGAACTTTACATGGACATTGATTGCAGCATCAAATGGACTTAATTCAAACTTAAACAATCAATAAAAACTTAACTAGAATGCAAACGAAATAAGAGAATGGCTCGAACTCAAGGGACCACAGAAAACTAGAACTTTAACTCAGACTCAGATTTGAACTCCAGCAAGAATCTGAATTGAACAAAGACTCCATGTGAACTTGCAAAATGAACAAGGACACGAATTGAACATTTGAACTCAAGCAAGTTGGACTATATGGGACTTTGATAAGACTTGACTTTGAATCTCATGTGATTCAAAAGAGCTATTTGAATTCAAGAGGACTTGACTTGAACAATTTGAGCGAGGACATAGAACTTGTACTCGAATAAGAGTAGAGGACTTATGAACAAGGATGGAACTTGATTGAACTTAAACAAAGATATGGACTTATATTTGGACATAAGGCAAATGATTAACAAATAATTGAATCTAATTAAGTTCATACTTGAACTTGATTGGAATGCCAAGTGAGCTTTGACATTGAACTCAAGCTTGTGAATAAAGAACTTGATTCAAATTTGACTTGAGTAGTTGAGCTCAAGAAAGGACTTCAATCAAACTCAACCAAGAGGAGTTTGATTTGTGTATGGACATGAACTCAAGTTGAACTCGAACTCAGAATTCAAATGAAATACATGGGATAATCAACATACAAGCAAGAATCAAATTGAGTACAACTAAGATGAAGGGGGAGCAAAGAAATTTCTCTTAAGCAATAACATAATCAAATCTCAAGATAAAATAAGATGCTCCCAAGAGGATAACACAACTTGCTTGCAAAGAGGGATCAATAAGATCTCTACCTATGAGCTATTACACGAAACCTCTAATGGATGTCAAAGAGCCATCTTGAATTCTTGATCAAATGCAGATGAATGAGTTTGGAGCTTGTATTTAATAAAAGATATCAAGTATGATTTGTTTGAAGATCATAAGGCCCCTTCAACACTACAACTCATTTATAATGATTATGATAATTAAAGTGCAACCGCCAAAGGGATACAAATGATAATAAAGACTCAAGAAAATGATTGATCAGGGATGATTATGTCAGATACAAGAGCATATGATAGATGCAATGAGAGTAGATATTATCATTCGAACAAGTAAGTAAAACCTACAAACCACTATAGGGAATCTGTCATGTCCACAAAGTGATATCCTCGAGCAACCTTCAACAAGTACAAGCTCCCGCGAGCTACTGACAGAAGCCCATTATAAGTTGAATTCGTTATTTACAAGCAAATGCCAAGTGATGTACATTGGAGGAAAGCACCTACAAGCCATCGTAAAAGACTTGTCGTGGATTTGACATGTTATATATGAGAAAATACTGCAAAATTATAACAAATATAAGCTCTCACAAATTATTGTAAAAGATCCCCATGTATCCAATACACTGTGCTCCCACTAGTGAAGATGTACAACGTGAAATAAGAGTATAAGATTACGAACCGTTACGAGAAACATGTCATGCATCCAATATACGATCCACAAACAAATACTAAAAAGGTAAAAAGGAGTCGACAGGGTTTAATTATAAAATGCCCCCAAACCTGCATGGGCCCCAACGAGCGTGTTATTAGTACACACGTGGCGTCTATGGATGCTGCGCGGGCTAACAAGTGGATTCAAGTTCAAAACCGGTCCTTCTATACTGATCAATAGAAGTCGACAGGGTTCGAACCAACAAACAAATATACGGTTATGAAAACCGTTATATTTGTCATAAAATATTCACATTAGGCCTTCAAGGCCTATAACAATGAGAATTCACTATCAAGGGCATAAAGCCTACAAAATCTGATCCCTTATCATCAAGTTGATAGGGTTGACAGGGTTCAATCAACAAAGAGAAATGACCCCAAACACCCCGATGATGGCCGTTGAATGCAGATCTCAACAAAAGGGTTTCCTAGATATTTTCAAATGTCTCCCAAAATTTCATTTCAAATATTCTAAAGTTCCATCCAAAATATACATAAAAAATCCAAAAACCCAAAAAACTCCACAAAAATCCTAAAATTCCAAAAATATTTAAAAATGAAACTATCCATCCCAACACTTAAAGCAAAGCCCATCCACCCTCCGCAACAGTCTACCAGTGTGGACAAATTCAAATAAACTCTAACTCACAAAGAGTCAAATGCCTAGTCGAAAATATCACTAGGATTCATTCTCAAATAATCTCTTGCCAGTAAGGACGTGATATGTGTCCTCTAACCTGCAATTTCGCCTTCAAATGGCGCTGCAGGTAAACGGCTATGACCCGGAGCCCTCTGAACCGAGTGGTTTTGCCGCCAAATGGCACCACAGATAGCTGTTATGGCCAGAGCCAATACGCTCCTTAATGGCGTTAAATCCTTGAGATATGAATCAATAGGATATGATCGATAGGGCACAAAGCCCTCTGTCAGCTAAGTTGGATTCAAATTTGTCCCCTTAGGCAAATATCCAACCTAAGTCTACAAGGTACCCTTGGACGAAGCAACCCATGGCTGCCGACAAGGATCCTTCTGTCAGGTTGGGTCGACTACCTCCTCTGACTAAGTAGACCAGGGACCATGATGGCCCGGGATGACGGAACCATGGGATCTTGATCGGTCCATCATCCATTCCCCCACCATCCGCTTTAAGTGCAAGATGGTGAAATTTCCTATTTTAAATATCAAATATGCCCAAAATTCCAAACTTCCAAACATTTCAAATACCTAAATCCATTGCTGTTACTATATGCCAGATAACACGTATTCTATACCTATCTGATTAACGACTAGCCTTAATCGAAGTTCTCTCTCATTATTGGGAGGGGTAATTAACTATAAGGGCTTGCGCCTATAGGAAACCAGAACTCAAATCATAAAGTCCTCACAAAATGAGGACGAAATCTCTGGGTAGTGTCTTATCTATAAACCCATCTGCCTTCCAAAATTTACCCCGGAACTTATTCCGTTAAAACTCCCTCGCCGAATAAAAAGAAAAGCATGGCGGGGAGGCCGAGGCCGAATTTTCGGAGCCCACAATCTTCAAATTGAATTTTGGCAACCTCCTGCCGTCTCCCTCGTTTAGAGAAAACTACATGAAACAAAGCATTCCCACTACGCTATAAAAAGCGTATATGGTAGGTGTCCGTAGACACCGCGGTCATAGTCTTCATGCCCACCATGCCAAGAAAGGTGTGTATGGGTCTTCGAAGGTACCTGTTTGAAAATGCAGTCAGCTTTCCCTCGCCACGCTACATAAGCGCTTAAGGGTACTATAAGTATCCGTACCTCGTCGTAGGAATCACACTGAATTTCCATCTCACCACGCTAAGAAAAGTCTGTATGGGTAATTTTTCGGTACATCGTGAATGCCGAAAATGGGGTCTTGATGATTAACTGCTTCGTCGTTAGTGCCGCACCGAGTTCCCTTCCTACCACACTAAGAAAAGCGTGTATAGGTGATTTTCTAGTACGTCGTAAAAGCCAAAAATTGGCTCTCGGGGTTTTGAGTTTAGAGAGATTATAGCTTCGATGACGTTGGTGGCGATAAGAGAAAATACACACAAAATTCTAACACCCCCTAGTACCCTTAACAGTATAAGAAGTATTACTAACATAGACCTTTCATTAGTTAATTATACGATACTTTTGAATATTAGATAATCATTATAAAACATCTAACAGTTCAGTTCTTATACATCTCATCAAACGGAAGCAATTAATAATTTTAATTTCAATATAAGATACTTACAGAGACATTACAGAAATCCAAAGTAATACATCATTGGGAAGTTGCATACCTCAAATTTAGACTTCAAACAAAAATAAACACAAACATAACATATGAAATACTTGTCAAATTAATCTGCTAGGATCTTCTCCTTCCCCTCTCCTATAACAACAATCAGTAAGAAAATACTAGTGAGCTATAAGGTTTAATATATTATGCAATTTTTAAATAACATTTAAACTGCATGATTATAAAATTCAGAATAATAAAACATAAATAAAAGTTAAACTACTAGAGAAAATTTCATAAAATCTCATTTAACATTAATATTTACTTATTCTTAAATCTATACAGAATATTAATTGTTCTCATTAAAAAATTTGGCTATTCTTCATAAACATATTCAGTAGAGCTTAGGTAAACCTGGCATTATCGTCATTAAATTACATAGAGGTCTCTTTTATCTCTTTAGGGGTCCATTTCCCCACCTGCTATGTAGGTCTCATTTCTTTGGGGTCCCTTTTACCCCACTTATAATGTAGTCTCATGTTTGAGAACCCTTCTGTCCCGACAATACTTATAAGTCATACATCATATATAGCCAAATTTTACTTTAAATTGATATTCAATACCATTTATATATTTCATATTTCATATTTTCCATATGCTTTCACAATCATTCATATCATCATCTGTATACTATGAATATACATATAATAAGTAAATAAAAAGACTTCTTTCAAAACATTATTAATAAGAAAAACATTTAAATTAACATAATAAACTTTGATTTAAACTCACATAATTAATTTATATAAGTGGTTAATCATACTTGAAAATTTGAGAGTATATTCCTTTTACAGGCATTTTCCAAAAGGTTAATCAAACAAGCATGATATCGAATATTTATTTTCATGACTATTTTTCTAAAGTATCATTAAAATCATTGTACATGTCTAACGAAAATATATACTATAAAAAAAAAATACTTGCATTACTTACCACCTTGCCGAATCATCTCCTCCAATTCCCTACTACGTACTCTTCTACAATTGTAAGTCACTTCAAAACTTTCTCTTGGCATAAGATCAAACGAATCTATAACACAATTCGATATAGCATTTATAGGAACTTTAACTATTAAGTAGAAATACATACTATGCATATACTTAAATTATTTACCTTGTTTTCCTTTATCTTAATGTTCTCCTTTTCTCAATGTTTTTCTTTGATCAAATCGCAATCCTATAATTAAAATGACAATTAAATTCTATTAATACACAAAAATAAATTTCTCTAATTTACTCATTTTCAAACCTTCTCTTCCTCAGTCTTCACAATCAATCTTCTTACTCCATTGCCGAAATCTGAATCATTAATGCCGTAATGCTCTACAAGATTTATCCAGACAAACTTCTTTACAACAATTCTAAAGCTTAATAGAATTTTCAAGCTTAACATAGCAATCCTATGAACTTATTGGACAGAAGTAAGCCTAAAATCACTATGCGGAGACTTGATACAGGGATTTTTTTTTTTTTTTTTTGCGAACTGTGCTACAGTGTCGCTGTCCTACTGTGCCGAACAAAGGAACAGTGCTTCCTGCATTGTGCCGAACTCGTTCAAACTTCTTGGCTTGCAATTGTTGTTTCAGATAACATAGAGCAGTTAGGGAAAATTAAAGGGCCCACCAATCAGCCGAATTCCGATAGTCTCTTCCCCGAAGCATCCATTCGGCTGATTTAATTAATAAACTCAATTAATTATATTAGTTTTGATTTCTAATTAATACTTTTATTTAAATAAATAATTAATTTATAACGATCTGCTTTAACTATTAATTTTTTTTAACATACCTGAATAAAATTGAGTCTTACAAAAATGCACCAAAAAAACTACGATGCACAAAAAGTCCTTTTAGAAACTCTTTTTTTTTTAGAAACTCTTTCTCTTTCTCCTCTTTCTTTTTTTTTTAATTCCCCCCCCCCCCCCCCCCCCCACCTATTTCTTTTTTTTTTTATTCCCCCCCCCCCCCCCCCCCCCCCCCCCCCCCTCTCCTTTCTTTTTTGCATTTTTCTATTTTTCTTCTTTTTTTCTTTTTTCTTTTTTTAAACCCTTCTTTCTCTCTTTTTTTATTTACATAACATACATATGCATGCCTATACACAATTAAATCTAACATAACAGTAATAACCATAAGGCGACTGATAAATATCACTGGCTAAGAAGGATATTAGTAACAGCAATTCTACAATGATTAGTGATAACCAAATAACAGAAAACTTGCTCCTTTTTTTTTAATGGGAAGACCTTTATCTGCTTGTAAGAGGAAGTGGATTGGTGGGCTTTGGAATGAGGTGGAATGGGTTGATTTGTGGAGTTAAGGGGCTGTTGAGGTTCAGGTTTTGAATGGGGTGGCTGTACGAGTATTCTGTAGTGAAGAGGTGGGCTTAATGTGGTCGAGATATGGTAGAATAGTGGGCTGTTTTGAACTGAATTGGTGAGTGGAAATGGACTGCAATAATTTGTGTAATGGGCTTTAACAGAGGAGATATCTGCTGAAAGATGAAGCTGTTGGTGTGGATTGGAGTAAGCAAATGGGTTGTGGAATGTGATGGGTGGTTTGATGTGTGGCTGAACATGTAAGGAAATTAGAAGTATAGGGCTTAAGTGGAGGATAGATAAATGTGGGTTGGATTGTAGGAAGGCTGTAGTTGCTGAATGGGATGTAGCCAATGTAGATTTGGGTGGGGTGGGTTTATAGGTGCGGGAAAGATTCCTAAAGAGGATTACAGCTGTTGTTCACGTGGCGGTCAGGAATCTCATTTAGCTTTAAGCAGAGAATGAAGATTCAAGTGAAAAAAAGCCAAAGGCAGGTTTTGTCAGATTGAAGGAATTAAATGCTTGGAATAACCTGCTGCAATGTGCGAATAGGAGGTAGAGAATCCTAAGAGAAACAACTGAAGTTATAGGGAGTTGCTGCGGTTCGGTTCGGCAAGATCTAGGCAGGTGATTGGTGGAGCTCTGTATGGAGACGGAGGGCTGAGGGAAGAATACGTGTGGCTGAGCTTCTAACGTGAAGGCTGTCGTTGATAAGGTGTGACAGGCAGTTTGGCTTATTGTTGGGCCAAAGTCAGCAAGCTGGGACGCGCAACAGCTACTGGTGGTCGGACACAATCAAGAAGGGCAGAATACAGAGGTTGATGGGTTGGGCTTGTGGAGGTGGCGGCTGTGAGGTGGACGTTCCGGATGCAACGGTGAAGTTCGCTCTGCGATCAAACCTCGTTTGGGCGACATTGAGCGCTAAATTCCTCAATTTGCGCATCATGGCCTCAGGATTCGTGCCACCGCCTCATCCGATCTCAATTAATCAAATAAAATGTATATTTTGAATGTCAATGACGTTCCAGATGCAATGTCGAAGTGTGTTTTGCGATCGGATGTCGTTCGGGCGATGTCGAGTGTTAAATTCCTCAATTTGAGCATCATCGCCTCAGGATTCATGCCACCACCTCGGCCAATAACAATTGATCAAATAAAATGTATATTTTAAATGTCGACGATGTTCTAGATGCAACAGAGAAGTCCATTCTGCGATCGGACGTCGTTTGGGCGACGTTGAGTGCTCATTTCCTCGATTTGCGCGTTGCCGCCTCAAAATTCGTCCTACCGCCTCAGACTATCCCAATTGATCAAATAAAATATATATTTTAAATGTCGACGACGTTCCGGCCACAACGGTGAAATCTGTTTTGCGATCAGACGTCATTTGGGTGACATTGGCCATCCCTTTTGACGGATTTCATCTGATTTAATTGGGAGAGGTCCCACCTAGGCGAACTCGACATCCTGATTGTAACGGTGCAGACCGTTTGACAATCGAACGTCGTTTAACTTCAAGTAATGTGTCACATCGATGCACACGCTACTAAATTTACCGATATTGCTCCATTTTTGCATGGTTTGATGTATAGGGGTCAACAGCAAGGTGGTGAATTTCTGATTTTAAATATAAAATTTTCAACAACAAAATCCATGATGCTACTATACACCAGATATCACGTATCTCTACGTATTTGTTTGACGACTAGCCTTAATCGAAAGTTCTCATACATCTTATCAAACTAGAACTTAGATCATAAACTCACAAAATGAAGGCGAAATCTCTGGGTAGTGTCTTATTTCAACCCTAATATGTCCTCCAAAAATTTACCTCGAAACTTAACTCGTTAAAACTCTCCTGAAAGTAGGGAGGCCGAGGCGCGAATTTTCGGAGCCCACAAGTACTCACCATAAAAATAAATTATCAAAACAAAAAAGGAGATTAACAAGCAAGAGATTCCATGCTAATGAGCTCATAGTAATACATGTTTTTAGGACATAACATTCTCTTATTTTTGAAATCAGATATCCACATGAAATAAAGTTACTTTAAAGAACCACCCATTATAATATCAAAAAACTTATGGTAACTAACAAAACAACTATTTCACTGCAAAGATGAATGGTATCTCTTAATCATTAATGTCATCTTTCGCTCTAAATTGATACAAGCTATGTTTAAATACCATTCAAGTATAGGAAACAATGTATA